>WNWK01002001.1:150000-236371 GCA_009830355.1 Cherax destructor | reverse complement strand
TTCTCCCAGTCGATCTCCTGTGTGTGTGTGTGTGTGTACTCCCTATTTGTGGTTGCAGGGGTCGAGACTCAGCTCCTGGCTCCGCCTCTTCACTGACCGCTACTAGGTCCTCTCTCTGCTCCATGAGCTTTATCATACCTCGTCTTAAAGCTATGTATGGTTCCTGCCTCCACTACATCACTTGCCAGACTATTCCACTTCCTGACAACTCTGTGACTGAAGAAATACTTCCTAACATTCCTTTGACTCATCTGAGTCTTCAACTTCCATTGACCCCTTGTGTCTGTGTCCCATCTCTGGAACATCCGGTCTCTGTCCACCTTATCTATTCCTCGCAGTATTTTGTATGTCGTTATCATGTCTCCCCTAACCCTCCTGTCCTCTACTGTCGTCAAGCCTATTTCCCTTAACCTTTCTTCGTAGGACATTCCCCTTAGCTCTGGAACTAGCCTTGTCGCAAACCTTTGCACTTTCTCTAATTTCTTGACGTGCCTGACCAGGTGTGGGTTCCAGACTAGTGCTGCATACTCCAGTATGGGCCTGACATACACGGTGTACAGTGTCTTGAACGATTCCTTACTGAGGTATCGGAACGCTATTCTCAGGTTAGCCAGCCGCCCATATGCTGCAGCAGTTATCTGGTTGATGTGTGCTTCCGGAGACGTGCTCGGTATTATACTCACCTAAGATCTTTCTCCTTGGGTGAGGTTTGCAGTCTTTGGCCACCTAGACTATACTCAGTCTGCGGTCTTCTTTGCCCTTCTCCGATCTTCATGACTTTGCATTTGGCGAGGTTAAATTCGAGTAGCCAGTAGCTGGACCACGTGTCCAGCCTGTCCAGGTCTCTTTGTAGCCCCTGCCTGATCCTCATCTTATTTAATTCTCCTCATTAACTTCACATCATCTGCAAACAGGGACACTTCTGAGTCTATCCCGTCCGTCATGTCATTCACATATACCAAGAATAGCACTGGTCCTAGGACTGACCCTGTGGGACCCCGCTCGTCACAGGTGCCCATTGTGTGCGTGTGTGTGACTCGCACATTGTATGATGACGATGTGTTGATTGCAACACGTATGGCTTAAATAGCAACGCGCTTCTTGCTGAATAAGACAAGCGAAAATTTGTGTATGCAAAAATTTCATAAAAATCATTCTAAACCTAACAAAAAATATTTCATTGTGTTTGTTTATTATTAAATTATTGTAAACTTATCTAAAATATATTTACTTGGATTAGGCTAAATTAAATTGCGCTTCTTATAATAAGGTTAGGTAAGTTTTCTAAGGTTCTTTTGGTACAAAATTATCAATTTTACATTAACATAAATGGAAAAATATATTTTAAAACATATAAGAGAAAATTTTAGAAAGAACGTAATTTTAAATGAGTTCTTGCTAATTGACCAGTTTTACCAATTCGGCACGACATATATATATATATATATATATATATATATATATATATATATATATATATATATATATATATATATATATACACACACAGGACAAAGCTCGTCTCCTAGCGGTGAAGGCACCACACTCAGATTTCCTTCTAGCTGTTCCCAATTCCTCCCTGGGCACTCGACTCGACCCACAGGCCATTCGGATTGGTGTTGCTCTTCGCCTAGCGCCCCCATACTCACCGAGCATAGGTGTATTTGTGGCAGGGCGACGGCCGATCAATTTGGACTTCATGGTCTCGTGTGTCACACATCAGAAGGAAGTATGCTAGACATGAGAGGTCAACGACATCATAAAGAGAAGTCTCGCCACAGCCCGTTGTCCAGCTCAACGGGAACCCCAAGTGCAGAGGTCTGATGGAAGTCAAAAGCGTCCCGATGGAGCCACTATGCTATCCTGGAAGGATGGTAAGCAGATTGCTTGGGACTACACCTGTGCCGCCACAATGGCAGACACCTACTTGCCATACTCCGTAGCTGAAGACCCGCAAATATGAAGGCCTTCCCCCTTGCTATAACTTCATCCCAATAGGGTCGGAGACCCTTGGAGCATGGGGCAAGTGTGCTCTAAAGTTTCTCAAATAGCTGGGTAAAAAACTCATCATAGAAACCAAGGACCACAGGACAGCCAACTTCCTCTTTCAGAGACTCAGTGTTGCGATTCAGAGGAAAATGCCTGCAGCATTCTGGGCACGGGCCCACCGCCGGGAGCTGAACGAAGTATTTGTGATGTAGCTCTGAGTTGTTATCTATGTTGTTTTACTCCTTATTGTATTCTTGTCAATATATTTTGTCTTTAAATAAAGTATATATAAAATATAGGGGGTGGTAGGAGAACATTATCAAACAGCTTCAGGGAGAACCTTGAGTTTTCCCTGAAGCAAGTTTATTCTTTTCTCTGAGGATTAGGGTCCCCAAGACAGTTCCAGAGGTGGTACCTCCCTATATTATAATATATATATAAATATATATATATATATATATATATATATATATTATTTTTATTAACACGTCGGCCGTTTCCCACCAAGGCAGGGTGGCCCGAAAAAGAAAAACTTTCATCATCATTCAATCCATCACTGTCTTGCTAGGGGCGCCTTACACTACAGTTATAAAACTGTAACATTAACACCCCTCCTTCAGAGTGCCGGCACTGTACTTCCCATCTCCAGAACTCAAGTCCGGCCTGCGGGTTTTCCCCTAAACCCCTTCATAAATATTACCCTGCTCACACTCCAACAGCACGTCAAATCCTAAAACCATTTGTCTCCATTCGCTCCTATCTAACACGCTCACGCATGCTTGCTGGAATTCCTCCCATACAAAACCTCCTTTACCCCTCCCTCCAACCTTCCTAGGCTGACCTCTACCTCGCCTTCCCTCCACTACAGATTTATACACTCTCGAAGTCATTCTATTTTGTTCCATTCTCTCTAGTTTTGGTAATCCGCACTTCCTCCTAATTTCCAAACTACAAATTCGTTGCATTATATTCACACCACACATTGATCTCAGACATGACATCTCCATTGCCTCCAGCCTTCTCTTTGTTGCAACAATCACCACCCATGCTTCGCACCCATATAAGATCCTTGGTATAACTATACTCTCATACATTCCCCTCTTTGCTTCCATTTACAAAGTTCTTTGTCTCAGACTCCTCAGTGCACCACTCGCCTTCTCCCCTCATCAATTCTATGATTCACCTCATCCTTCATAGACCCATCTGCTGACACGTCCACTCCTAAATATCTGAATACATTCACCTCCTCCATATTCTCTCCCTCCAATCTGATATCCAATCTTTCGTTAACTTATTTTTTAGTTATCCTCATTACCTTACTCTTTTTCTTCTTTTACATACCCTACCAAACTCATCCACAAACCTCTGCAATTTCTCTTCAGAGTCTCACAAAGCACAGTGTCATCAGCAAAGAGCAACTGTAACAACTCCCACTTTGTGTTAGATTATTTAGCTTTTAACTCCACACCTCTTGCCAACACCCGAGCATTCACTTCTTTTACAACCCCATCTATAAATATATTGAACAACCATGGTGACATCACACATCCCTGTCTAAAGCCTACTTTTAATGGGAAATAATCTCACTCTCGCCTACATACTCTAACTTGAGCCTCACTATCCTCGTAAAACTTGCCGCTTTCAGTAACCTACCTCCTATTCCATACACCTGCAACATCTGCCACACTGCCCCCCTATCCACCCTGTCATACGCCTTTTCCTAATCCATAAATGCCACATAAACCTTTTTACCCTAATTTAAATACTGTTGTTCACCTATATGTTTCACTGTAAACACTTGGTCTACACACCTACCTTTCCTAAAGCCTCCTTGTTCATCTGCTATCCTACTCTCCGTCTTACTCTTAATTCTTTCAATAATAACTCTACCATACACTTTACCAGGTATACTCAACAGACTTATTCCCATATATTTTTGCACTCTCTTTTGTCCTTTGCCTTTATACAAAGGAACTATGCACGCTCTCTGCCAATCCTAGGAACCTTACCCTCTTCCATACATTTATTAAATAATAGCACCAATCACTCCAGAACTATATCGCAACCTGTTTTTAACATTTCTATCTTTATCCCATCAATCCCAGCTACCATACCCCCTTTCATTTTACCCACTGCCTCACAAACATCCCCCACAGTCTTAACTGGCTCCTCTTCACTCCTACAAAATGTTATTCTTCTTCGCCCTACACACGAAATCACATCTTCCCTATCTTCATCAACATTTAGCAATTCCTCAAAATATTCCCGCAATCTTCCTGATACCTCTAACTCTCCATTTAATAACTCCTACTTTTAACTGTCAAATCTATTCGTTCCCTAGGCTTCCTCAACTTATATATATATATATATATATATATGTATGTATCTAAGGCTAAGAAAACATACGTAAAAGCCACAACAACGCCCAGCATGAAGTACGTCGAATACAGTGCGTCTTGAACGAGGTTACAAGACTGTGGATAGAGCCTTCAGCAACTTTTGCGTTAAATCTGCATGGGTTTGACGCTCAATTTCAAGTATTTTCACAGGGATCATTACCAAGGCAAGACCAGCCCGCCTTCACCCGCGTATGTCCAAGAGGAGTTACTGACCCCCTGAAGTCGCCGGCAGCCATTTCAAAGAATTCCATCACCTTTCCAAGACATGACCTTTCCATAAGACATGACCTTTCCAAGACATCACTTTTCCAAGACAACCTTTCCAAGACATGACCTTCCCAAAACATGACCTTTCCAAGACATCACTTTTCCAAGATATGACCATTCCTCAAGACGTGACCTTTCCATAAGGCATGACCTTTCCAAGACATCACTTTTCCAAGACATAACCTTTCCAAGACATGACCTTTCCAAGACATGGCCTTTCCACAATATATGACATTTCCAAAACATGACCTTTCCACAAGACATGATCTTTCCACAAGTCATGACGTTTCCAAGACATGACCTTCCCACATGATATGACCTTTCCAAGGCATCACCTTTCCACAAGACATGACCTTTCCACTAGCTATCACGTCACTCAGCCACCATAAGTCATCAAAGGCCACCCCTGACACCTTTCTGTACCTTGCAGGAAAGTCAGGGTAAGGAGGGGGAAGGGACTCTCACACAGGTAATCCACACAGAAGGGACTCTTACACAGAAGGAATCTCACACAGAAGGGACTCTTACACAGAAGGGACTCTCACACAGAAGGGACTCTCACACAGAAGGGACTCTCACACAGAAGGGACTCTCACACAAAAGGGACTCTCACACAAAAGGGACTCTCACACAGAAGGGACTCTCACACAGAAGGGACTCTCACACAAAAGGGACTCTCACACAGAATGAACATTCGCAGAAGGAACTCTCACAGAGGGGACACTCGCAGAAGGAACTCTCACAGAGGGGACACTCGCAGAAGGGACTCTCACAGAGGGGACACTCGCAGAAGGAACTCTCACAGAGGGGACACTCGCAGAAGGGACTCTCACAGAGGGGACACTCGCAGAAGGGACTCTCACAGAGGGGACACTCGCAGAACTGACTCTCACAGAGGGGACACTCGCAGAAGGGACTCTCACAGAGGGGACACTCGCAGAAGGGACTCTCACAGAGGGGACACTCGCAGAACTGACTCTCACAGAGGGGACACTCACAGAACTGACTCTCACAGAGAGGACACTCGCAGAACTGACTCTCACAGAGGGGACACTCACAGAACTGACTCTCACAGAGGGGACGCTCGTAGAAGGGACTCTCACAGAGGGGACGCTCACAGGAGGGTGAGGAGGACTTTCACACAGACAGAGAGACTCTTTGAAGTTCAACTTGGACATTACGACCAGATGCTCTCAGACACTTGGCAGGAGTTGCCAGAAACTCTTCACCTCACTCCAGTAGGTGGGACTTTTGATCCAAGGAAGCGTGGGTGCATCTTCCCCCTCCTGGGATCAAACCTGATTGACTCTCAATTGGTCGTTTCGTATTTCATCAGCAACAAAAAAAAAAAATAGTGAAATATTGTCATATAGAGACAATATAAGAAAATTTGTTTTTAATTGCGTAAACTTTTCGACGTTTCTGAACTGTCTGAGGCTTTTTTTACGTATTACCCCTACGGATTTAGCGTTTCCACCAATCATAATAATAATAATATTAAACTACTACTTCTACTACTACTACTATTACAACTACTACTTCTACTACTACTACTATTACAACTACTACTTCTACTACTACTACTATTACAACTACTACTTCTACTACTACTACTATTACAACTACTACTTCTACTACTACTACTATTACAACTACTACTATTAGTAATACTACTATTACTACTACTACTACTAATAATAATAATTATAAACTGGGGTGGATGGGGGTTTACAAGAGCCACTAGAAAAAAAATATTATCTATCAATGTTGATAGACTGAGTGAGCACAGGCAACACCAGTGTCACTGACATACAACACAACACAAGACTGAGTGAGCACAGGCAACACCAGTGTCACTGACATACAACACAACACAAGACTGAGTGAGCACAGGCAACACCAGTGTCACTGACATACAACACAAGACTGTGAGCACAGGCAACACCAGTGTCACTGACATACAACACAAGACTGTGAGCACAGGCAACACCAGTGTCACTGACATACAACACAACACAAGACTGAGTGAGCACAGGCAACACCAGTGTCACTGACATACAACACAACACAAGACTGAGTGAGCACAGGCAACACCAGTGTCACTGACATACAACACAACACAAGACTGAGTGAGCACAGGCAACACCAGTGTCACTGACATACAACACAACACAAGACTGAGTGAGCACAGGCAACACCAGTGTCACTGACATACAACACAAGACTGTAGCACAGGCAACCAGTGTCACTGACATACAACACAACACAAGACTGAGGAGCACAGGCAACACCAGTGTCACTGACATACAACACAACACAAGACTGAGTGAGCACAGGCAACTCCAGTGTCACTGACATACAACACAACACAAGACTGAGTGAGCACAGGCAACACCAGTGTCACTGACATACAACACAACACAAGACTGAGTGAGCACAGGCAACACCAGTGTCACTGACATACAACACAAGACTGTGAGCACAGGCAACTCAGTGTCACTGACATACAACACAAGACTGTGAGCACAGGCAACACCAGTGTCACTGACATACAACACAAGACTGTGAGCACAGGCAACTCCAGTGTCACTGACATACAACACAACACAAGACTGAGTGAGCACAGGCAACACCAGTGTCACTGACATACAACACAAGACTGTGAGCACAGGCAACACCAGTGTCACTGACATACAACACAACACAAGACTGAGTGAGCACAGGCAACTCCAGTGTCACTGACATACAACACAAGACTGAGTGAGCACAGGCAACACCAGTGTCACTGACATAAACACAAGACTGTGAGCACAGGCAACTCCAGTGTCACTGACATACAACACAACAAAGACGGGAGGGAGCCAGGCAACACCAGTGTCACTGCCCCAACAACACAAGACTGTGAGCACAGGCAACTCCAGTGTCACTGACATACAACACAACACAAGACTGAGTGAGCACAGGCAACTCCAGTGTCACTGACATACAACACAAGACTGAGTGAGCACAGGCAACACCAGTGTCACTGACATACAACACAAGACTGTGAGCACAGGCAACACCAGTGTCACTGACAACAACACAAGACTGAGTGAGCACAGGCAACTCCAGTGTCACTGACATACAACACAACACAACAGAATCGTCTAGATATGTTAATAGGAAGGTATTTTGAGTGTCATTGATCCCATCACTTCTGAATGTTTGGGAAAATACGCTGGCTGTTGCGGGGTAAAAACTTTTAACCACCTGGAAACGAGCGCCATCATGAGGCCTCGTGGCAATTGTAAGAAGCTGCGAGACCATCTGGGTGTCAAGTAGCCCCCTGGTGCTAAGTAACATCCTGGTGCCAACACCCTGGTGCCAAGTAACACTCGGGGTCTAAGTAACACCTCACAGAGTCGTAAGATGACTCTTACCAATAACATTATTTATTAATTTATTTTGGGAGCATGAGAGGCATGCAGCTCTTAATAACCACCACCACTACCACCACCCACCAACAGCCTCACCACCCACCAACAGCACCACCACCCACCAACAGCACCACCACCCACCAACAGCATCACCACCCACCCTCACCACTCGTGGGTGTCCAGGCTGATTTGGGAGTCTCTCTCCTTCACAAAACTATTGACATTCCCGTCTCCTTGACCCTGTGACTTCCCGCACCTACAGTAATTCCAGCAGTCAAAGAGGGACCTGGATAAGCTAACAAAAGGGTCTTGTGTGTGGGTGTCAGGTTGAAAGACCCTTTGCACGCTCAGTTCCCCCGGGGTTGGAGTGGGAGTAGAGCGGGGGAATTGGGGCTGAGTTCCAGTTGTATAGAGTGGAAGTGGAAGGATTCGAGAAGCGAGGAATCATTCTGGAATTGGAATTTCAACACGGACAGGAATTGAAAAAAAGGTTATATATGTCAGAGGAAGATTTTCATGAAAGAAAAATTATGCAGGAATATTACTGGGATAAATTCTGGAGGATGTGTAGAATGATAGACGTGTTATAGTGTTGAGATGTGACCCTGTGAGGTGTTATAGTGTTGAGACGTGACCCTGTGAGGTGTTATAGTGTTGAGATGTGACCCAGAGACGTGTTATAGTGTTGAGATGTGACCCTGTGAGGTGTTATAGTGTTGAGACGTGACCCTGTGAGGTGTTATAGTGTTGAGACGTGACCCTGTGAGGTGTTATAGTGTTGAGACGTGACCCAGAGACGTGTTATAGTGTTGAGATGTGACCCTGTGAGGTGTTATAGTGTTGAGACGTGACCCTGTGAGGTGTTATAGTGTTGAGACGTGACCCTGTGAGGTGTTATAGTGTTGAGATGTGACCCTGTGAGGTGTTATAGTGTTGAGACGTGACCCTGTGAGGTGTTATAGTGTTGAGATGTGACCCTGTGAGGTGTTATAGTGTTGAGATGTGACTCTGTGACTCCATAGCTCTGTGACGAGCACACCACAGTTCCCCAGAGTGCCGGCATTCCTACGCATGCTCTTCTAGTTGTAGCATGAGTATCTTTAACGGAAGGACACCCAAACGATGGCCAGGGAACGAAGAATGTGCTGAAGACAGAAAACCTTTCAAGATAAAAATGTCCTGAAATGACGTGGGGAGAAGTAACAGTAATGACGTGGGGAAAGTAGCAGTAATAACGTGGGGAGAATTAGCAGTAATAACGTGGGGAGAAGTAACAGTAATGACGTGGGGAGAAGTAGCAGTAATAACGTGGGGAGAAGTAGCAGTAATAACGTGGGGAGAAGTAACAGTAATAACGTGGGGAGAAGTAGCAGTAATGACGTGGGGAGAAGTAACAGTAATAACGTGGGGAGAAGTAGCAGTAATAACGTGGGGAGAAGTAACAGTAATAACGTGGGGAGAAGTAGCAGTAATGACGTGGGAGAAGTAACAGTAATAACGTGAGAAGTAACAGTAATGACGTGGGGAAGTAGCAGTAATGACGTGGGGAGAAGTAGCAGTAATAACGTGGGAGAAGTAGCAGTAATAACGTGGAAAGTAACAGTAAGTCGTGGGGAGAAGTAGCAGTAATAACGTGGGAGAAGTAACAGTGATGACGTGGGAGAAGTAACAGTAATAACGTTGGAGAAGTAACAGTAATGTCGTGGTGAGAAGTAACAGTAATAACGTGGGGAGAAGACAGTAATAACGTGGGAGAAGTAGCAGTAATGTCGTGGGAGAAGTAACAGTAATGTCGTGGGGAGAAGTAACAGTAATGTCGTGGGGAGAAGTAACAGTAATGTCGTGGGAGAAGTAACAGTAATGTCGTGGGAGAAGTAACAGTAATGACGTGGGGAGAAGAGCAGTAATGACGTGGAGAAGTAACAGTAATGTCGTGGAGAAGTAACAGTAATGACGTGGGGAGAAGTAGCAGTAATGACGTGGGAAAGTAACAGTAATGTCGTGGGAGTAACAGTAATGACGTGGAGAAGTAACAGTAATGTCGTGGGAGAGTAACAGTAATGTCGTGGGAGAAGTAACAGTAATGTCGTGGGGAGAAGTAACAGTAATGTCGTGGGAGAAGTAACAGTAATGTCGTGGGGAGAAGTAACAGTAATGACGTGGGAAGTAACGTAATGACGTGGGAGAAGTAACAGTAATGTCGTGGGGAGAAGTAACAGTAATGTCGGGGGGAAAAGTAACAGTAATGACGTGGGAGAAGTAACAGTAATGACGTGAGAAGTAACAGTAATGTCGTGGGAGAAGTAACAGTAATGTCGTGGGGAGAAGTAACAGTAATGTCGTGGGAGAAGTAACAGTAATGTCGTGGGGAGAAGTAACAGTAATGACGTGGGAGAAGTAACAGTAATGTCGTGGGGAGAAGTAACAGTAATGACGTGGGGAGAAGTAACAGTAATGTCGTGGGGAGAAGTAACAGTAATGTCGTGGGGAGAAGTAACAGTAATGTCGTGGGGAGAAGTAACAGTAATGTCGTGGGGAGAAGTAACAGTAATGTCGTGGGAGAGTAACAGTAATGACGTGGGGAGAAGTAACAGTAATGACGTGGGAGAAGTAACAGAAATGTCGTGGGGAGAAGTAACAGTAATGTCGTGGAGAAGTAACAGTAATGACGTGGGGAAGTAACAATAATGACGTGGAGAAGTAACAGTAATGTCGTGGGAGAAGTAACAGTAATGTCGTGGGAGAAGTAACAGAATGTCGTGGGGAGAAGTAACAGTAATGTCGTGGGGAGAAGTAACAGTAATGACGTGGGAAAATAACAGTAATGTCGTGGAGAAGTAACAGTAATGACGTGGGAGAAGTAACAGTAATGTCGTGGGGAGAAGTAACAGTAATGTCGTGGGGAGAAGTAACAGTAATGTCGTGGGGAGAAGTAACAGTAATGTCGTGGGGAGAAGTAACAGTAATGTCGTGGGGAGAAGTAACAGTAATGACGTGGGGAGAA
Source organism: Cherax destructor (assembly GCA_009830355.1). Classification (NCBI taxonomy): domain Eukaryota; kingdom Metazoa; phylum Arthropoda; class Malacostraca; order Decapoda; family Parastacidae; genus Cherax; species Cherax destructor. The sequence continues at coordinate 225,296 of WNWK01002001.1, read as the reverse complement.
GTAACAGTAATGTCGTGGGGAGAAGTAACAGTAATGACGTGGAGAAGTAACAGTAATGACGTAGGAGAATAACAGTAATGACGTGGGAGAAGTAACAGTAATGTCGTGGGGAGAAGTAACAGTAATGTCGTGGGGAGAAGTAACAGTAATGTCGTGGGAGAAGTAACAGTAATGTCGTGGGAGAAGTAACAGTAATGACGTGGGAGAAGTAACAGTAATGTCGTGGGGAGAAGTAACAGTAATGTCGTGGGGAGAAGTAACAGTAATGACGTGGGGAGAAGTAGCAGTAATGACGTGGGGAGAAGTAACAGTAATGTCGTGGGGAGAAGTAACAGTAATGTCGTGGGGAGAAGTAACAGTAATGTCGTGGGGAGAAGTAGCAGTAATGACGTCAAATGTAAACACAAGGTAGGGAGTAGTGTTTAGTAGATTAGAAACACTAAGTAGGGAGCATAATTGTGTTGAACAGAAACTCAAGGTAGAGAGTAGACTTGTGTAGTAGTGACTCACCAGAGTAAAAATTATTCAACTCTGAAAGGCTACTTTGTGTAAAGTGAAGTATTACCCATTAAGTGAAGTATTACCTATCAGGTGGAGTATTACCATCAAGTGGAGTATTACCCATTAAGTGAAGTATTACCATCAAGTGAAGTATTACCATCAAGTGGAGTATTACCCATTAAGTGAAGTATTACCATCAAGTGAAGTATTACCATCAAGTGGAGTATTACCCATCAAGTGAAGTATTACCATCAAGTGAAGTATTACCATCAAGTGAAGTATTACCCATTAAGTGAAGTATTACCTATCAAGTGGAGTATTACCATCAAGTGGAGTATTACCATCAAGTGAAGTATTACCATCAAGTGAAGTATTACCATCAAGTGAAGTATTACCATCAAGTGAAGTATTACCCATTACGTGAAGTATTACCTATCAAGTGGAGTATTACCATCAAGTGGAGTATTACCATCAAGTGAAGTATTACCATCAAGTGAAGTATTACCATCAAGTGAAGTATTAACATCAAGTGGAGTATTACCATTAGTGAAGTATTACCATCAAGTGAAGTATTACCATCAAGTGATATTCCCCATTAAGTAAAGTATTACCATCAAGTGAAGTATTACCATCAAGTGAGTATTACCATCAAGTGAAGTATTACCATCAAGTGAAGTATTACCATCAAGTGAGTATTACCATCAAGTGAAGTATTACCATCAAGTGAGTATTACCCATTAAGTAAAGTATTACCATCAAGTGAAGTATTACCATCAAGTGGAGTATTACCATCAAGTGAAGTATTACCATCAAGTGAAGTATTACCATCAAGTGAGTATTACCCATTAAGTGAAGTATTACCATCAAGTGAAGTATTACCATCAAGTGAAGTATTACCATTAAGTGAAGTATTACCATCAAGTAAGTATTACCATCATGTGAAGTATTACCATCAAGTGAGTATTACCATTAAGTAAAGATATTACCATCAAGTGAAGTATTACCATCCAAGTGGAGTATTACCATTAAGTAAAGTATTACCATCAAGTGAAGTATTACCATTAAGTGAAGTATTACCCATTAAGTGAAGTATTACCATCAAGTGAGTATTACCATCAAGTGAGTATTACCATCAAGTGAAGTATTACCCATTAAGTAAATATTACCATCAAGTGAGTATTACCATCAAGTGAGTATTACCATCAAGTGATATTACCATCAAGTGAGTATTACCATCAAGTGAAGTATTACCTATTAAGTGAAGTATTACCTATCAAGTGAGTATTACCATCAAGTGGAGTATTACCCATCAAGTGAAGTATTACCATCAAGTGATATTACCATCAAGTGAAGTATTACCCATTAAGTGAAGTATTACCTATCAAGTGGAGTATTACCATCTAGTGGAGTATTACCATCAAGTGAAGTATTACCATCAAGTGAAGTATTACCATCAAGTGAAGTATTACCATCAAGTGAAGTATTACCATCAAGTGAGTATTACCCATTCAAGTGAAGTATTACCTATCAAGTGAGTATTACCATTAAGTGGAGTATTACCATCAAGTGAAGTATTACCATCAAGTGAAGTATTACCATCAAGTGAAGTATTACCATCAAGTGGAGTATTACCATTAAGTGAAGTATTACCATCAAGTGAAGTATTACCATCAAGTGAAGTATTACCCATTAAGTAAAGTATTACCATCAAGTGAAGTATTACCATCAAGTGTAGTATTACCGTCAAGTGAAGTATTACCATCAAGTGAAGTATTACCATCAAGTGAAGTATTACCATCAAGTGAAGTATTACCATCAAGTGGAGTATTACCATCAAGTGAAGTATTACCATCAAGTGAGTATTACCATCAAGTGAAGTATTACCATCAAGTGATATTACCATCAAGTGAAGTATTACCATTAAGTGAAGTATTACCATCAAGTGAGTATTACCATCAAGTGAAGTATTACCATCAAGTGAAGTATTACCATCAAGTGGAGTATTACCCATTAAAGTAAAAAGTATTACCATCAAGTGAATTATTACCATCAAGTGAGTATTACCCATTAAGTAAAGTATTACCATCAAGTGTAGAGTATTACCATTAAGTGAAGTATTACCATAAGTGAATATTACCATCAATGAAGTATTACCATCAAGTGGAGTATTACCATCAAGTGAAGTATTACCATCAAGTGAAGTATTACCATCAAGTGAAGTATTACCATCAAGTGAAGTATTACCCATTAAGTAAAGTATTACGTGGAGAAGTAACAAGTAATAACGTGGGGAGAAGTAGCAGTAATAACGTGGGGAGAGTAGCAGTAATAACATGGTAAGTAACAGTAATGACGTGGGTAGAAGTAACAGTAATGACGTGGGAGAGTAACAGTAATAACGTGGGGAGAAGTAGCGTAATGACGTGGAAGTAACAGTAATAACGTGGGAAGTAGCAGTAATAACGTGGGGAGAAGTAGCAGTAATAACATGGGTAGAAGTAACAGTAATGACGTGGGGAGAAGTAACAGTAATGACGTGGGAGAAGTAACAGTAATGACGTGGGAGAAGTAACAGTAATAACGTGGGGAGAAGTAACAGTAATAACGTGGGAAGTAGCAGTAATGACGTGGGGAGAAGTAACAGTAATAACGTGGGGAGAATAACAGTAATGACGTGGGAATAGCAGTAATGACGGGGGAGAAGTAGCAGTAATAACGTGGAGAAGTAGCAGTAATAACGTGGAAGTAACAGTGATGACGTGGGGAAGTAACAGTAATAACGTGGGAAGTAGCAGTAATGACGTGAGAATACTTAGTAATAACGTGGAGAGAGTAACAGTAATGTCGTGAAAGTAGCAGTAATAACTGGAGAAGTAACAGTGATGACGTATGGGAAAGTAGCAGTAATAACGTGGGGAGAAGTAACAGTAATGAAGTGGGGAGAAGTAGCAGTAATGACGTGGGAGAAGTAGCGTAATAACGTTGGGAAAGTAGCAGTAATGTCGTGGGAGAAGTAACGTAATGTCGTGGGAGAAGTAACAGTAATGACGTGGGGAAGTAACATAATGTCGTAGAAAGAAGTAGCAGTAATGACGTGAGAATAGCAGTAATGACGTGGAAGTAGCAGTAATGACGTGGGAGAATAGCAGTAATGACGTGGGGAGAGTAGCAAATGACGTGGGGAGAAGTAGCATAATGACGTGGGGAGAAGTAACAGTAATGAAGTGGGGAAAGTAGCAGTAATGACGTGGGGAGCAGTAATAACGTTGGGAGAAGTAGCAGTAATGACGTGGGGAGAAGTAGCAGTAATGTAGTGGGGAGAAGTAGCAGTAATGACGTGGGGAGAAGTAGCAGTAATGACGTGGGGAGAAGTAACAGTAATGTCGTGGGGAGAATAGCAGTAATGACGTCAAATGTAAACACAAGGTAGGGAGTAGTGTTTAGTAGATTAGAAACACTAAGTAGGGAGCATAATTGTGTTGAACAGAAACTCAAGGTAGAGAGTAGACTTGTGTAGTAGTGACTCACCAGAGAGTAAAAATTATTCAACTCTGAAAGGCTACTTTGTGTAAAGTGAAGTATTACCCATTAAGTGAAGTATTACCTATCAGGTGGAGTATTACCATCAAGTGGAGTATTACCCATTAGTAAGTATTCCATCAAGTGAGTATTGCCATCAAGTGGAGTATTACCCATTAAGTGAAGTATTACCATCAAGTGAAATTACCATCAAGTGGGTATTACCCATTAAGTGATATTACCATCAAGTGGAGTATTACCCATTAAGTGAATATTACCATCAAGTGAAGTATTACCATCAAGTGAGTATTACCCATTAAGTGAAGTATTACCTATCAGGTGGATTATTACCATCAAGTGGGTATTACCCATCAAGTGAAGTATTACCATCCAAGTGAAGTACCATCAAGTGAAGTATTACCCATTAAGTGGTATTACCTATCAAGTGGAGTATTACCATCAAGTGGAGTATTACCCATTAAGTGAAGTATTACCATCAGGTGGAATATTACCATCAAGTGGAGTATTACCCATTAAGTGAAGTATTACCATCAAGTGAAGTATTACCATCAAGTGGAGTATTACCCATTAAGTGAAGTATTACCATCAAGTGAAGTATTACCATCAAGTGGAGTATTACCCATTAAGTGAAGTATTACCTATCAGGTGGATTATTACCATCAAGTGGAGTATTACCCATCAAGTGAAGTATTACCATCAAGTGAAGTATTACCATCAAGTGAAGTATTACCCATTAAGTGAAGTATTACCTATCAAGTGGAGTATTACCATCAAGTGGAGTATTACCCATTAAGTAGTATTACCATCAAGTGAGTATTACCATCAAGTGGAGTATTACCCATTAAGTGAAGTATTACCTATCGTTGGATTATTACCATCAAGTGGAGTTTCCCATCAAGTGAGATTACCATCAGTGAAGTATTACCATCAAGTGAAGTATTACCCATTAAGTGAAGTATTACCTATCAGTGAGTATTACCATCAAGTGGAGTATTACCATCAAGTGAAGTATTCCATCAAGTGAAGTATTACCATCAAGTGAATATTACCATCAAGTGAATATTACCATCAAGTATATTACCCATTACGTGAAGTATTACCTATCAAGTGAATATTACCATCAAGTGAGTATTACCATCCAAGTGAAGTATTACCATCAAGTGAATTATTACCATCAAGTGAAGTATTAACATCAAGTGGAGTATTACCATCAAGTGAAGTATTACCATCAAGTGAAGTATTACCCATTAAGTAAAGTATTACCATCAAGTGAAGTATTACCATCAAGTGAAGTATTACCATCAAGTGAAGTATTACCATCAAGTGAAGTATTACCATCAAGTGAAGTATTACCATCAAGTGAAGTATTACCATCAAGTGGAGTATTACCCATTAAGTAAAGTATTACCATCAAGTGAAGTATTACCATCAAGTGGAGTATTACCATCAAGTGAAGTATTACCATCAAGTGAAGTATTACCATCAAGTGAAGTATTACCCATTAAGTGAAGTATTACCATCAAGTGAAGTATTACCATCAAGTGAAGTATTACCATTAAGTGAAGTATTACCATCAAGTAAAGTATTACCATCATGTGAAGTATTACCATCAAGTGGAGTATTACCCATTAAGTAAAGTATTACCATCAAGTGAAGTATTACCATCAAGTGGAGTATTACCCATTAAGTAAAGTATTACCATCAAGTGAAGTATTACCATTAAGTGAAGTATTACCCATTAAGTGAAGTATTACCATCAAGTGGAGTATTACCATCAAGTGAAGTATTACCATCAAGTGAAGTATTACCCATTAAGTAAAGTATTACCATCAAGTGAAGTATTACCATCAAGTGGAGTATTACCATCAAGTGAAGTATTACCATCAAGTGAAGTATTACCATCAAGTGAAGTATTACCTATTAAGTGAAGTATTACCTATCAAGTGGAGTATTACCATCAAGTGGAGTATTACCCATCAAGTGAAGTATTACCATCAAGTGAAGTATTACCATCAAGTGAAGTATTACCCATTAAGTGAAGTATTACCTATCAAGTGGAGTATTACCATCTAGTGGAGTATTACCATCAAGTGAAGTATTACCATCAAGTGAAGTATTACCATCAAGTGAAGTATTACCATCAAGTGAAGTATTACCATCAAGTGAAGTATTACCCATTAAGTGAAGTATTACCTATCAAGTGGAGTATTACCATTAAGTGGAGTATTACCATCAAGTGAAGTATTACCATCAAGTGAAGTATTACCATCAAGTGAAGTATTACCATCAAGTGGAGTATTACCATTAAGTGAAGTATTACCATCAAGTGAAGTATTACCATCAAGTGAAGTATTACCCATTAAGTAAAGTATTACCATCAAGTGAAGTATTACCATCAAGTGTAGTATTACCGTCAAGTGAAGTATTACCATCAAGTGAAGTATTACCATCAAGTGAAGTATTACCATCAAGTGAAGTATTACCATCAAGTGGAGTATTACCCATTAAGTAAATATTACCATTAAGTGAAGTATTACCATCAAGTGGAGTATTACCATCAAGTGAAGTATTACCATCAAGTGAAGTATTCCCAATCAAGTGAATATTACCATCAAGTGAATATTACCATTAAGTGAAGTATTACCATCAAGTGGAGTATTACCATCAATTGAAGTATTACCATCAAGTAGTATTACCATCAAGTGATATTACCATCAAGTGAAGTATTACCATCAAGTGATATTACCATTAAGTAAAGTATTACCATCAAGTGAGTATTACCATCAAGTGAAGTATTACCATCAAGTGAAGTATTACCATCAAGTGGAGTATTACCATCAAGTGAATTATTACCATCAAGTGAAGTATTACCATTAAGTGAAGTATTACCATCAAGTGGAGTATTACCATCAAGTGAAGTATTACCATCAAGTGAAGTATTACCATCAAGTGAAGTATTACCATCAAGTGAAGTATTACCATCAAGTAAAGTTTTTACCATCAAGTAAATATTACCATTAAGTGAAGTATTACCATCAAGTGGAGTATTACCATCAAGTGGAGTATTACCATCAAGTGGAGTATTACCATCAAGTGAAGTATTACCCATCGTGCTCCCTCTGACCCTGAAGTATGACCTGAAGTAATGGAAGCTGGATACCAAATAGAAGAAGGGATCGAAAAGCGGAAAAAAACAAGGAGAATAAAGACGAAGAGAGAGAGAGAGGAAAGAGAGAAATGGGAGAAGTAAAAAAAAAAAAGGTATGGATGTAGGGTGAGGCTATTTAAAAATAAAAACAAGATTGCTGAGTCATCGTTCAATAGTTAGTTGATACACTCAGTGTTTTAGGTTTCTCAAAGAGGGAAGAATTTGTTGGGCAGTGGTAATATTTATGTGATTTACAACACTTGTGTATAAACACCACACACAAATTACCCACGCATAGGAGATGGAAACTTTGTGACGACGTTTCGGTCCGACTTGGACCTTTAACACACACACACACACACACACACACACACACATCGAGCAGGGAGAAAAATAAACAAAAAATCGTTTTCGTGTCTCATTAAACGCAGAATTCAGAGGACGAGGGCGACACAGACACAGACACAGACCCAGACTACACACAGATAACTAACTTCCTCACAGAGATAACTACCAGTCTTCCTCTTCCACACCATCAAGTACAAGAGATACACTGGACAAATCTCCTCTTTTTCTGGCAAGGATAAGGACAGCAAGCGCCATATCCCTAGTTATGACTTAGAGTCTTAAATTTTAAAGTGAGACACACTAACACTTTTCACTCCCATTTAAACATAATATACACGATTAAAATACTTAACCTTTCAAGAAATGCACTTAATGAGACATGTTAATTCACTTACAAGACACAAGATCTTAAGATACTTACAAGACGAAAACACTTACAAGGCACAATAAAGTCTTGACCGCTTATACAGCGTGTAAATTACACTTCAGAGGCACTACAAGACACTTACGAAACAAATGTATTCACATACTCTAGCATTTCTATTGTCGATACCTCGGAGGCTTATCCGGGGGCGTTATGTACCCGGTTCTGGGGCTGCCCCCAATTATGGGGCAGCCCATAGGATCGAGGAATGGACGACCAGAATGCAGAATGCAGGTAGACAAGAGCTGAATGATCTAGACATAAGGATTTTTAGAACTTCCTGATTAGTTTGTTCCTAGTTTAGGGACGAGATGGACCAACCTAGAGGAAATTCCATCAATACTATTTTAAAGTAAGAGTCAGTTCATAGGCCCTGGAGCTTGAGTTCAACCCTCACAAATAACACTAGGTGAGGATACAGTATATTATATATATATATATATATATATATATATATATATATATATATATATATATAATATATAATGGATGGTTCACCTGTAGACAAAGACGGGAAAATTATTGCTCTGCATATTTCGATCATGTTTCGAATCGTCATCAGTAAAAAGTATAAAAAATTCGAAAAAAATTTTTCTATATTTCCTTATGGGTCATCTTCGTCTTTGGCTGTGTATTTGTGTGAGTGTGCACATATGAGCACTCGCATGTACACTTGTTTGTTTTTCGTGTGTGTGTGTGTGCTCACCTAGTTGTGGTTGCGGGGTCAGTCTGCTCCTGGCCCGCCTCTTCACCTGGGCTACTGGGTCACTCTCCCTGCGCCATGAGCTTTATCATACCTCTTCTTAAAGCTGGAACATTCTGTCTCTGTCCACCTTGTCAATTTCTCTCAGTATTTTATATGTCGTAATCGTGTTCCCCTATCTCTCCTGTCCTCCAGTGTCGTCAAGTCGATTTTCCTTAACCTCTCCTCGTAGGACATACCCCTTAGCTCCGGGACTAGTCTTGTTGCAAACCTTTGCACTTTCTCTAGCTTCTTTACGTGCTTTGCTAGGTGTGGGTTCCAAACTGGTGCTGCATACTCCAGTATGGGTCTAACGTACACAGTGTACAGGGTCCTGAACGATTCTTTATTAAGATGTCGGAATGTTGTTCTTAGGTTTGCTAGGCGCCCGTATGCTGCAGCAGTTATTTGGTTGATGTGCGCCTCAGATGTGCCTGGTGTTATACTCACCCCAAGATCTTTTTCCTTGATTGAGGTTTGCAGTCTCTGGCCCCCTAGACTGTACTCCGTCTGCGGTCTTCATTGCCCTTCTCCAATCTTCATGACTTTGCACTTGGTGGGGTTGAACTCCAGGAGCCAATTGCTGGACCAGACTTGCAGCCTGTCCAGATCCCTTTGTAGTTCTGTCAACTTCACATCATCTGCAAACAGGGACACTTCGGAGACTATTCCTTCTGTCATGTCGTTCACAAATACCAGAAACAGCACCGGTACTAGGACTGACCCCTGTGGAACCCCACTCGTCACCGGCGCCCACTCTGACACCTCGCCACGTACCATGACTCGCTGTTGTCTTCCTGACAGGTTTTCCCCTAATCCACTGGAGTGCCTTCCCTGTTATCCCTGCCTGGTCCTCCAGCTTTTCACTAATCTCTTGTGTGGAACTGTGTCAAACGCCTTCTTACAGTCCAAGAAAATGCAATCTACCCACCCCTCTCTCTCTCTTGTCTTACTGCTGTCACCCTGTCATAGAACTCCAGAAGGTTTGTGACACAGGATTTTCCATCCCTGAAACCATGTTGGCCGTCATTGATAAGCTCATTCCTTTCTAGGTGTTCCACCACTCTTCTCCTGATAATCTTCTCCATGACTTTGCATACTATACATGTCAGTGACACTGGTCTGTAGTTTAGTGCTTTATGTCTGTCTCCTTTTTTAAAAATTGGTACTACATTTGCTGTCTTTCATACCTCAGGCAGTCTCCTTGTTTCGATAGATGAGTTGAATATTATTGTTAGTGGTCCCATGGAGAGATGTTGTCCGGTCCCATCGTCTTTGAGATATCTAGCTCACTCAGCAGCCTCTTCACTTCTTCCTCGGTTGCATGTATTATGTCCAGCACTTGGTGGTGTACCCCACCTCTCCGTCTTTCTGGAGTCCCTTCTGTCTCCTCTGTGAACACTTCTTTGAATCTCGTGTTGAGTTCCTCACATACTTCGCGGTCGTTTCTTGTGATCTCTCCTCCTTCCTTCCTTAACCTGATCACCTGGTTCTTGACTGTTGTTTTCCTCCTGATGTGGCTGTACAACAGCTTTGGGTCAGATTTGGCTTTCGCTGCTATGTCATTTTCATATTGTCGTTGGGCCTCCCTTCTTACCTGTGCATATTCATTTCTGGCTCTACGACTGCTCTCCTTATGCTCCTGGGTCCTTTGCCTTCTATACTTCTTCCATTCCCCAGCACACTTGGTGTGTGTTAGTTAGTTACCATTTTGTCCTAGGCACATGTCGATTTGACACTAGGCCTGTTGTATGTATGTATGTGAGTGTGTAAGGAAACACTTCGAAATGTTTCCGCCCCGTCGGGAATAGAACCCGGGCCCTCCGTGCATGAAGTGTACTCACCTAATTGTACTCACCTAATTGTGGTTGCAGGGGTCGAGACTCAGCTCCTGGCCCCGCCTCTTCGCTGTCTGCTACTGGGTCTCTGCTCTCCCTGCTCCATGAGCTTTATCATACCTTGTCTTAAAACTATGTATGGTTCCTGCCTCCACTATATCTTTCTCTAGTCCATTCCACTTCCTGACTACTCTGTGGCTGAAGAAATGTTTCCTGACATCCCTTTGACGTGTGTGTGTGTGTGTGTGTGTGTGTGTGTGTGTGTGTGTGTGTCAGAATTCCGGGTACGACCGCTATCACCCTCCAGTCAGTGACAATAAAACACTGCAAACTTAATATCCGGACCGCGTAAATCAAGTCCTTGGAACCTCATTTGTGGTCGCTAGAGAGAGAGGTGTGTACGCACCTAGTTGTACTCACCTAGTTGTGGTTGCAGGGGTCGATTCACAGCTCCTGGTCCCGCCTCTTCACTGGCCGCTACTCGGTCACTCTACCCGCTCCATGAGTTTAATCATACCTCTCCTTAAAGCTATGTATGGATCCTGCCTCCACTACATCACTTCCCAGACTATTCCACTTCCTGACCACTCTGTGACTGAAGAAATATTTCCTAACATCCCTGTGATTCATCTGAGTCTTCAACTTCCAACTGTGTCCCCTTGTTGCTGTATCCCATCTCTGGAACATTCTGTGTGTGTGTGTGTGTGTGTGTACTCACCTAATTGTGGTTGCAGGGGTCGAGACTCAGCTCCTGTGTGTGTGTGTGTGCGTGCGTGTGTGTGTGTGTGTGTGTGCGTGTGTGTGTGTGTGTGTGTGTGTGTGTGTGTTTGTGTGTGTGTGTGTGTGTAGCCTCGTGGACCCTACCGTACCTGTTCTTAAAACTATGTATGGAGCCTGTCTCCACCACGTCCTCACCAGGATCATTCCACTTCCCAACAACTCTGAAGAAATACTTCCTAACATCCCTGTGACTCATCTGGGCTTTTAACTTCCGGCTGTGTCCCTGAGTTCCCGTTTCTCGCCTCTCAAATAGCCTATCCATTTCTACCTCATCAATCTCCCCTGAGTATTTTGTATGTTGTTATCACGTCTTCCCTGGTTCTTCTGTCTTCCAATGTTGTTAGGTCCAATTCCTTTAGTCACCTCATGAAGAAACTTTGTTGCATACTTCTTCACTTTCTCCAGTGTCTTAACATACTTTTTTCAGTTGCCGGTTTTATTACGGTACTACTCATAATGTAGGTATATAAGACGGTAGCAGTGCTAGGCGTTCAGGCATGCTGTCTATTGTGATATCCTGTCATCATCTATATGGGACCAAAGAGGCTGTGGTGTTTGCTGTGGGAGAACCTTCCCTCCCGATCCTCTGAAAATTCACTATATATTCCGTAACTTCCTCGTCTCTTGTGTACTTTATGATCGTTATAATCTCCTACTATCTGGACCGCCTTCAGCTTCCTGGAGTCCATAGATCATCTATGATCTCCATCTTTCTTCCTCCCATTGCCTCTTCCAGATTTTTTTTTTACAATTTCAATGCTGTCTCTCTTATAACGTACTTAGCTTTCCTATTTTTAAAGAGCATCACTGCCAGTGACTTTCTTTCATTGATCTCTCTGAACCCCTGGGCTTACTCTCCGTCCTTCACTGTTTCTGCCACTACTGACCTTCCTCTCATTTCCTTCAGCTCTTTCTCAAGTCCTCTTCCAGTTTTAAGGTTCTGTGTTCTGCTATTTACTTTTTCTGGAACCACTTCCCTGGCTCGGTTACATACTGCCACTGTTTCCCCTCCCCCAGAGGGAATTAAACTGCCTTTCATTATTTCTCATTCTATAAACTCTTTCAGCCTTACCATTTCCACTTTCAACTTCAGCTTCAGTCACAGTTGCCCTATCTAACATCTCTGTTTTGATCCCTCGCGTCTCTACAAATTGCTACAGTTTATCTCTGTAGGGAACAGAGTTATCCCCTCAAACTTTTCTCTCAGTTGGGTCTTCAGTCCATCCATTATCATTCCCAGGTAGGACCAACTGCTTCCTTCATTTCTCTCTTCTCACTGTTTTTGAGTGCTTTTGACTTGCTATTTTGTCTCCTACATAGAAAAGTGCGTACTTTATAATGAACATTTATTGTGTTTTAAGTTGGACATATTCTTTATTTTTTTCTTTGCCTATCTTTTCATATGATCCACCTTTGCTGTGTTTTGCATCTCCACATGTTTGGCATAATAAAATCGTTGTTTTTGTTGTTATTGTTGCTGTTGATGTTCCTTTTGTTATTGATAGTGTTGTAGTATCAATGAACTTTATAATAATAATAATAATAATAATGCAGCATCAGTCTCATTATCTTACTGCAGTTTCAAGGATCCTCTCTTATATAATCCTCGATGAGATTTATTTTGACTGTATTCGTAGCACTTATACTTTGACGATATTTATATTTTGGCAATACCTCTCCCCCCCCCCCACACACACATGTACCCCGCGATCCCCTAACTTGGCGTTACTGCGGAGCACCCTACTATCCTCTATAACTTTGTGTAACTGTAAGATATTCTGCTATACCATACGACTGTGCGTTACTACCAAAAATCCGACAGTCCTCTAAAATTCGCGTTACTGTGAAGTTACCCTGCGATCCGTTATAATATGGCGAGGGAGAGGGGAAGGAGTGGAGGCCTTATGATTGGCGATATTTTGGAGACAATAAACGAGGGACGATTCATCAGTTACCTTAGCGCAGGTTGTATTTTCCCGACAACGGATGACAGGTCATAATTCAAGGTTGAGTGTCGCTTCATCACTCCGCCACCAGGGGAAAGGAGGGGAAGAAAGGGAAGAGGAAGGGATTGGGGGGAAGTAGAGGTACAGGACTCTATCATTTCAGAGTATCTGTCAAAACCAGGCGTGGCTGCAGGACTCACACCATGTGATACACTGAGACCAAACTTAACACCGTGTGAGGACGAAAGGGGACACAACACGATCCAGATGGCTGGAAGCTGCGCTTATCTGAACACAAAATAGAATCCAGCAGAATGAAGGAGGTTTCGGTTTAGCCAGACCTGTAGCCCAGTTGGTCTAACACGCACAGGTGATCAGGAGGAGCATTACCTGGAAGCACAACAGATGTATCAAGAACAAAAAGGAACATTAATACCATGACTGGAACAATACACAAATAACCAGCACATATGTTAGGTAAAAGGACACAAGTGCAACTAATGTGACATTTTATTGTGGCGACGTTTCTCTCTCCAGGAGCTTTATCAAGCCTGGAGAGCGAAACGTTGCCACAATAAAATGTCACATTAGTTGCACTTGTGTCCTTTTACCTAACATATCATCGGTAATTCAACCAACATTAATACAACCCGCACATAGTAGAGAGCTTACGACGACGTTTCAGTCCGTCTTGGACTACTTCTTAAACTACCTGCCTTACCCTTACCACTACTGCTTCTTCCACTATATGCCGTACCACTACTCTTACCACCTCGTCCCGACCCTTCCAGATGGCCTATACATACTAGCTCCATCTCCCTTTTCTGTTAGTGTGACTTTGTAAATGGTCCAAGTCGGACCGAAACGTCGTCGTAAGCTCCTCTCTCCTACGTTTTAGTTATTTGTGTACAGCTGTATCAAGATATGGTATAAACCATGGTAATTCATAGACATATTGGTTTAAAAAGACACGTAAGCAAATACTAGGACATATTTATTAGAAAATGTTTCGGTCCTGGGACCTTGATCACTTCTAAAGACGTGATCAAGGTCCCAGGACCGAAACGTGTCTTTGTTACCAACTATATCAGGTTTCTGTATGAGTGTCAGCAGCGTCTCCATAATAATATGGTCGCCGGTTAGCTGACAACTTAACTGAGAAGTCAGGGTCAACTATGGAGAGATCTTGTTGTGGTATATAGGGCCACTGAAAACGGACGCCGTATCGAGCCGAACACGGGAGTGTTCCATAATGGCCTTGTAAACGCAGTTTCTGTAATTGCAAGGTTCGTTCCTCTAGATATTAATTTATATTCACAAACTCTGGTGATTTGCTGCCTCTTCGTCTTACCAATACTTGAAGAATTACATCGCTCACACGTGTATGTCTGATGCCTATCCTTTGTATTTCCACAATTGCTTATGTAACTCTTACAGCTAATTTGTCAATTTTAACTGCAGCCGAATTAGAGGAAATTGACTTTGCTTTATTGTACCTACATAGTAGTTATTTTAATCAATATTGTTATGATGATGAAATGAACCAATTGGAAAACGTCAATTCAACTAGTAAAGTAATAAATTGTGTCCCTTCACTGTGTTATTGATCATCATACTACGACCGCGCTATGCAACCTGCACTTACATTGCACACACACACACACACACACAGAAGAGGTATGATAAAGCTCACAGAGCAAGGTGTGAGTGACCCAGTAGCTACCAGTGAAGAGGCGGGGCCAGGAGCTATGAATCGACCCCTGCAACCACAATTAGGCGAGTATATATACACACAATATATATATATATATATATATATATATATATATATATATATATATATATATATATATATATATATATATATATATATATATATATATATATATTCAACACACTGGCGTATCCTACCAAGACAGAGTGACAGTGTTATTTTTCTTTATGGAAATTTCTTGATTTTTTTTCCTAACTTCTCTAATATAATCTAACTGCAGGGTTTAAAAAGTATTTCCACCTGCCCTCCCCACACTCCCACCCACACACTCTCCCTTCATTTCAATCTCATAACCGACGTGTCCAGGACTCGACCCCCTCACCTCACAGCAGGGCAACGAGCTTAGAATAATGGTGCTTCAATACTGACCGCTACGGATTCCTGTACAAGGACGCATATTATCCATAACATGCTACTCCAGCCCCGGGAACACTCGTGGAGTGTGGCGTATGAGACTAATTTCCTGTAGTCTGGGGCTTTACATAGACAACAACAGCCTCACCAGAGGCTGTTGTTGTCTCTGTGTACTCTGAGGATGATAAACAGTAAAGCCGCCAGGAGTAATTTTGAAATTTGCTAAGGCTAAATTTTCCTTTGTTTGCTACAAATGTTTTATGTTCCATGAGTTTAGAAAACTCAATATCCATTTCCCTACTTTTCCTGTTGCCTATATTTATTTCTCAGCGATGTTCCTATATATCTTCGACTGTGTGTTCTTGGAACATTGTCATAATTATAGAGTTGTGATAAGCATTATCTTCACGCTATAAAACCATGTCGACTTGGGTTGTGCTGGTCATGTTTATCCATAAAATTGGTAATTTGGCGTCTCACACCCTTTCCATGACTTTTATAATGCGTGATGTTAGTGGTAATGATATGTAACTTTTCCAGCCGAGTTCTGCAGCCTCCTGTGTGCAGAGAATCTGAGTCTACACTTGTCAAAGCCTCTGGGACTTCACCTAGATCTAACCTCTTCCCCCGAAGGATAACTGAGTAAATAAACACGCTAGTAGGAGGGAATTCCTCTATCATGACGCTGGGTAATAAAGCCCAGCCTCGAGTGAGACGTAGCAATAAAAGGATTCCTTACTATCAACGTCTTTATTTCCACTTGTCGGCTTAAGGCATTGTCTTCCAGAGAATACTGTGTGTTCGTGCTAGTGGTATTTTGCATCAAGACACAGTGTTGAAAGTGTGGGTATACTTTATATTTCCTTTTTAAATTCAGTCCCTCAGCCTGGAGACGAGGTAAGTTCGAGGTAGTCAGTCCTTCAAAGTTACTTCTCCTCTGTATTTCGACCGAAGAAGCCTGCTGAGAAAGAGAAACGTCCTCTCAATAAAGACATCAAGCTGCTGCCCGTGTATTTCTCATCTACTTGTCGGAAATGTATACCATTAAAACAGTAATAATCGGGATTTGTACTTACGTCAGATACTTGAGTTGTGGGGCCGGAAAAGATAATGAAACAAAAGATCTTTAATTCTCTTGTGGTTGAGTGGGTTGCTGAACGCTGATTCCTTCTGATATGTCAGGATCTCGCTCGTTACTTTTTCGTCATGGGTGTTTGAACCTTGTGTGAAGAGTGGGACAGTGCCAGAGGTGGGTTGTTGACTTGGAGTTTGAGTATATGTGGCAATATTTAGCATTTTCATGCTGTTTTTTTTTCATATTATTTTTCGATCCGTCAGGATCAATCAAATTGTCATGTTCCATCAATGTATCATGTTCCATCAGGCTGTCATGATCAATCAAGGTGACAGGAGGCAGCACCTGGCATCTCACTCTCGCTTCCAGGGAGGGGGAAGAGGGGGAAAGGGGGAGGGGTGTTAAGAATAATCAGAGCAAAATTTCTGTCTGCCAGTCGGTAACTGGACGACACAGCGCCGTCACAAGTTGTGTCAGGTGAGGAGGATCTCATGGGGAGCCGCTTGACACATGGTCCGGACGTTTTCGACTCGCGCTTTCGAAACTTTTAAGACGTCAGTTGTGTTGGAAAAAAAAAAAAACTCGGGATCAATTTGGATTTTTTTTTTTTTTTTGGGGGGGGAAGAATCTGTGGAAATTTCAGTTTGAAAATTGGGAAAATATTTTGTAAATGCGTCGATTTTTTTCCGATGGTAATAAAAAACGGCTGAAAAAAAATTAAAAACCAAAAACGTATAAGATAGATTTTAATGCTTTTTGCTATATTATTATTAATATTATTATCTGATAAACATTTGGGTGAACATTTGAACACATTTCCTAAGAGACTACAGCATTTTAGCCCCGAGAGAAAGAGAGAGAGAGAGAGAGAGAGAGAGAGAGAGAGAGAGAGAGAGAGAGAGACTCTCATAGCCAGACATTTATGGAAGTCTTGCTAAATATTCAAATATTCAAGAAGTATAATACAAAAAGAAACTGTGGAAGAAACATGTATCCTTACAGAGAACTTTGCTGTATTCCTCGTGGTATTCATCTGAATTAATTCAAAACTGTAAACTTACATCTTATAGCTGACATGTTTTTTTTCCAAGCTGTAGTTTACGTCTTTCTATTCTCTCTCTCTTTTTTCTAATTCCTTCCTCCATGGGTTCATCCTTCTTCTTGTTTTTTCCTGTTCCAGCATTCTTTGTTTGCTCCCTCCTTTACGCTCTCATTTCGTTCTTGCCTCTCTTCCAGCTCCTCTATTTCTCTTTCCCATGTAGCAGCTAGTCTGGCTTCATTGTGTTCTGCTTGTGAGACTCACTACCAGTCAGGCTGTTGCTGCTGGCAGGGCCAACACAGGCATCACAGCCTGGCTGTGAGAATCACTACCAGTCAGACTCTTGCTGATAGCAGCCCACAGGCCAGCGCAGGCATCACAGCCTGGCTGTGAGTCTCACTCTCAGACAGACTGTTAATGCTAGCAACTCACTCGTCAACACATACATGCATTACAGCCTGGTTGATCTGGCTCGAGGTAGACACTAGTTCAGTTTCCTCGTCAAAACTACAAATCTGGAGACACGCAAAAGCTCCTTCGTTTATTCCATCGCCCATCATCTGACGTATTTATTGCTTAACATCATGTGCAAATAATTACACATTCACAGAAGCTAAGTACAAATCTTGTAGAAACGTACACGTACCACACAGACATGAGCAAGGACTAAGTAGACATCGCAAAGAAACGTACACCGTACATGTAACACACAACACTAAACAGGACCTAAGAACAGACCTTGGAGGAACGCACATGCACCATACAGACATTAGCAGGAATTGTAACCATGAACGTGTGTATGTTAAGTGAGCTTATAAATGTGTACATACTGGACAGTTTACGAGAATGTTTATCCTTTGTGTACATGAACAATGCTTCTCATTTGCATAATGTATACATCTGAGTCTCTCTCTGTGTGTCTGTGGGTGTCTGTGTATCTGTGAGTCTGTGTCTGTGTGTGTGTCTCTCTCTCTTCACACACTTGGTATATTTTACTTGGACACATATTTCTAGTTATAAATTTATGCTAAAAATTAAATCATATATATATATATATATATATATATATATATATATATATATATATATATATATATATATATATATGTGTGTGTATGTATGTAAAAATTTACATCATAGTCTCTTCATAACAGAAGATTTTTCCACGCTTTCACTTTTTTTTCATATTTAACATTTACTGGCTCCTGTTTGCTCAGTGTGTGTGTGTGTGTGTGTGTGTGTGTACTCACCTATTTGTGATTGCAGGGGTCGATTCACAGCTCCTGTGTTTGTGTGTGTGTTTTGTCACACACACCAACATACACACCCACACCCACCCACACACACACCCACACTGACAATCACCAACATACACACCCACACACACCAGCATACACACCCACAGGAGTCTCGACCCCTGCAACCACAATTAGGTGAGTACACACACACACACCCACACTCGCCCATACACACACCAACATACACACCCACCCACCCACACACACACCAACATACACACCCACCCACCCACACACACACACACACAGACAGAATGTTCCAGAGATGGGACACAACAACAAGGGGACACAGTTGGAAGTTGAAGACTCAGATGAATCACAGGGATGTTAGGAAGTATTTCTTCAGTCACAGAGTGGTCGGGAAGTGGAATAGTTTGGGAAGCGATGTAGTGGAGGCAGGTTCCATACATAGCTTTAAGAAGAGGTATGATAAACCTCATGGCGCAGGGAGAGTGACCCAGTAGCGGCCAGTGAAGAGGCGGGGCCAGGAGCTGTGAATCGACCCCTGCAACAACAACTAGGTGAGTACACACACCTCCCCCATCCTTCCCCTCGCCTCTCCCCTTAGTCTTCACCCTTTAACCACAAAACTTAACCAGTTTCCCTTATAAAAACAAAGAGCACACTACCGCGGCTGCAACACAGCAAGAAACTCGCACCAGGAGACAAACTTATGGCGACGTTTCGCTCCTAGTTGGACCTTTAAGTAGTCACCCAGTGTGACTTGTTTAAGGTCCAAGTAGGAGCGAAACGTCGTCGTAATTTCACTCTGCTACATGCGGGTTATTTTCCCTTAACCCGCCTTCCCTTAACTTACCTCCCTTTAACTCATTTTAATTTCCCCTTCCCCTTAATCAACGTCGCCATAACTGAAATTTACCCCTTTGCTAGAAGCTCTCTCTCTCTCTCCCCCTTAACCTACCTTTTCTTAATCCAGTTCCCCTTAACCCACCTTCTCTTAATCCAGTTCCCCTTAACCCACGTCACCTTAAACGCACTTTCTCTTAAACCTTCTCTCTGTTAACCAAGATTCTAACTGAGAAAATTCGCGTCATTTTCACATTTTCACCCTCTCACTGACACCCCCCTCCCCTCTGGTACTCTCCCCTCTCTCCCTCAGCACTTTCCCCACCTTCATCCAGCGCAACACTCCCCACGACCTCCCCCTTCCCTCTGGCACCTCCCCCTCCCTCCCTCAGCACTTTCCCCACCTTCATCTAGCGCAACACTCCCCCCTCCTCACGACACCCTCCCCCTTCCCCTCTGGCACTCTCTTTGCCGCCTCGTCCAGGCACTCTCCACTACACACACTATCCAATATTTCTCACTACGTAGAGAACATTTCTCACACAAATGTGTCTGAGATATTATTGAGTTTTATTCCTTGTTATAGTTGAGTGTGTTACACACACACACACCACAAACTACAAACATCAGACCAAGTGTTTACTGACAAGTGCCTTTGATAACTGGTATATATATATATATATATATATATATATATATATATATATATATATATATATATATATATATATATATATATATTTCATGAAGTGTGAACGCCATATCGTCGTCAAGGTTGACGGTGGCTCCTGAACTAAGATCTAATATCCATAAGCTAAGTCTCTATTGCTAGGTTTACTTAGTGCTAGCGCCACTTGCCTTCACTTAAGGGGGAGGGGAAGTATTTCCTGTACCCCAACTGCTATAATTTACAATATCATGACAATAATCATTACTAGTACCCTGGCTGGAACAATCAGCACGGTATTGTGCGTGGCTGGAACAATCAGCACGGTATTGTGCGTGGCTGGAATAATCAGCACGGTATTGTGCGTGGCTGGAATAATCAGCACGGTATTGTGCGTGGCTGGAACAATCAGCACGGTATTGTGCGTGGCTGGAACAATCAGCACGGTATTGTGCGTGGCTGGAACAATCAGTACGGTATTGTGCGTGGCTGGAACAATCAGTACGGTATTGTGCGTGGCTGGAATAATCAGCACGGTATTGTGCGTGGCTGGAACCACACACAATACCACAGTCGCAACAACTCACATCTAACCCATTAACTGAAAACAAAAACAGACGACTTTTTGTCCGTCCTGGACTATATTTTTTTGCTGTTGGCTTGATAATGGTTGAAGAGAGACCGAAACGACCCTTGTGGGAGAACTGTGAATAATTTATGCCCCTTCATCAATCTATCACTGGAACTTCAATTTCCTCATCAAGTTGATTAATTTTTATCTACAACTATCGCTATTCACCACATGAATCGCCTCCCAACTAAGTAGAGTCACCAAACGAAGAAAACACTTCATCATTCAGTCAACAGCTGTCTTGTCGCGAATACAACAAGAACCTTAGGTTAAGAATAGTGCCGCAGAGCGCATGCGCTGTACTTCCCACCTTTCAAGAACACAAATACAGTATTGCCAAGGACCTTCAGTACTAGGTGGTGCTATACACCAGTGGTGCTATACACCAGTGGTGCTATATACCAGTGGTGCTATACACCAGTGGTGCTATATACCAGTGGTGCTATACACCAGTGGTGCTATACACCAGTGGTGCTATACACCAGTGGTGCTATATACCAGTGGTGCTATACACCAGTGGTGCTATACACCAGTGGTGCTATACACCAGTGGTGCTATATACCAGTGGTGCTATACACCAGTGGTGCTATATGGTGCTATAACCAGTGGTGCTATACACCAGTGGTGCTATACACCAGTGGTGCTATACACCAGTGGTGCTATACACCAGTGGTGCTATATACCAGTGGTGCTATACACCAGTGGTGCTATACACATATAGTGGTGTGCTGGTGTTTAACACAGTCAAGAAACAATCAGTGACGTGGAATGTATACACAGAAAAACAGTTGAGTTTTAACACAAGGTTGTGTAACTAGACGTGCATGCAACCCTGAGGGGTGAATGAAGCCTCAGCAGGTGGTGCATGCAACCCTGAGGGGTGAATGAAGCCTCAGCAGGTGGTGCATGCACCTCCTGAGGGTGAATGAAGCCTCAGCAGGTGGTGCATGCACCTCCTGGGGGTGAATGAAGCCTCAGCAGGTGGTGCATGCACCTCCTGGGGGTGAATGAAGCCTCAGCAGGTGGTGCATGCACCTCCTGGGGGTGAATGAAGCCTCAGCAGGTGGTGCACGAACGCTCCCTACTATTCTGTAGTAAATGAACACTTCTTCAATTCCACTTAAGAATTACAAGTCGAAGAATTTATGGAACATATTAGGAATCAAAGACTAAATATTAGCCCAGTTCGTGTTCAAGCCGAGTCGGCGTTTGGTCGCTTAGAGACACATGAGTGAGACACATGTGTGAGACCATGTCATGTGAGACATAAGTGAGACAATGTGTGACGTCTGAGGCATGAGTGAGACACGTGTGACCTGAGACATGTGTGAGACACATGAGTAGGACATGAGACACGAGTGAGACATAAGACACATGAGCGATACACGAGATACATGAGTAAGACACATGTGAGACACATGAGCGAGACACGTGAGCGAGACACGTGAGCGAGACACATGAGCGAGACACGTGAGCGAGACACATGAGCGAGACACGTGAGCGAGGCACATGAGCGAGACACATGAGTGAGACACATGAGACACAGTTGGGTATCTTTATTGTTGATAATTGATTTACAAAAACTGTCAGGTTGATAAATGAGAAAGCTGTGCAACATTTGGGTATGTTTATTCCGGAAACGTTTCGCCAGTCCATTGCAACGTTTCGCCAGTCCATTGCAGATAAAGGTGGAAAACGAGGAGGAGTTCGAGGTAATCAGACTATGGAACAAATACTCTTCTCCAGGCTGAGGGACTGACCACCTCAAACTACGTCTTTAAGGGTAATGGACTGATTACATCGTCTTCACATCTCTTCTGCTTCCACCAACGTTTCTGTACTCGACTGAAGAAGCCTGCTGTGTAGGCGAAACGTTTCGAAATGAGGATACCTAACTGTCGCACATGTGTCTTACCTAACAAAGATCAAGAAATACTCGCAAGAGAACAATATCGGTGTTAACCAGTAGCTGAGGAACGACCCCCGACCGGCAACCCGTCGTTAATTGCTGTAATATAATGAGAGGAAAACTCCATTCCAGAAACGCATCGTCAGTGCCACGCTTCCTGACCCAAGAGATAACAATATCTAGCTTCAAGTAGTGGGTTTAATTTCTGGTTATGCACCTAACTTCATGAAATGAGTAATCAAATCACAATGAAACAAGACTATTGAAAAGATAGAGGAAGCTGTTTCTTTTCTCACTCTTTATTCTATGTTACGAGAAATTCCTTTTGCAATCACGGTGTTGGCTCTAATTATTCTTTATTCATCATTTGAGGGACCAATACCAAGACCTGTGCATAAAACAACACCCAGGGCTAAGGGGACACGTTAAACCCGAGAGTGAACAGAGTGAAACAGTACGAAAAATAAAGAAGAAAAAACACTCGCTACTACATCTATCACACACCAAAGTAAACCAAAGAAAACAAGCCACACCGAGTGTCTTCTTAAGTAACCCGTCGAAAATCTTCGTAGCACTCAAAGTCTTCTTCGTAGCGATCAAAGTCTTCTTCGTAGCGATCAAAGTCTTCTTCGTAGCGATCAAAGTCTTCTTCGTAGCGATCAAAGTCTTCTTCGTAGCACTCAAAGTCTTCTTCGTAGCGATCAAAGTCTTCTTCGTAGCGCTCAAAGTCTTCTTCGTAGCGCTCAAAGTCTTCTTCGTAGCGCTCAAAGTCTTCTTCGTAGCGCTCAAAGTCTTCTTCGTAGCGCTCAAAGTCTTCTTCGTAGCGCTCAAAGTCTTCTTCGTAGCACTCAAAGTCTTCTTCGTAGCGCTCAAAGTCTTCTTTGTAGCACTCAAAGTCTTCTTCGTAGCGCTCAGTCTTCTTCGTAGCGCTCAAAGTCTTCTTCGTAGCGCTCAAAGTCTTCTTCGTAGCACTCAAAATCTTCTTCGTAGCGCTCAAAGTCTTCTTTGTAGCGCTCAAAGTCTTCTTCGTAGCGCTCAGTCTTCTTCGTAGTGCTCAAAGTCTTCTTCGTAGCACTCAAAATCTTCTTCGTAGCGCTCAAAATCTTCTTTGTAGCGCTCAAAGTCTTCTTCGTAGCGCTCAGTCTTCTTCGTAGCGCTCAAAGTCTTCTTCGTAGCGCTCAAAGTCTTCTTCGTAGCGCTCAAAGTCTTCTTCGTAGCGCTCAAAGTCTTCTTCGTAGCACTCAAAGTCTTCTTCGTAGTGCTCAAAGTCTTCTTCGTAGCGCTCAAAGTCTTCTGTAGCGCTCAAGTCTTCTTCAGTAGGCTCAAGTCTTCTTCGTAGCGCTCAAAGTCTTCTTTGTAGCGCTCAAAGTCTTCTTCATAACGCTCAAAGTCTTCTTCGTATCACTCAAAGTCTTCTTTGTAGCGCTCAAAGTCTTCTTCATAACGCTCAAAGTCTTCTTCGTAGCGCTCAAAGTCTACTTCATAGCGCTCAAAGTCTTCTTCGTAGCGCTCAAAGTCTTCTTCGTAGGCTCAAAGTCTTCTTAGAGCGCTCAAAGTCTTCTTGAGCGCTAGTCTTCTTCTAGCGCTCAAAGTCTTCTTGTAGCGCTCAAAGTCTTTCTTCAGTAGCGCTCAAAGTCTTCTTCGTAGCCTCAAAGTCTTCTTCGTAGCGCTCAAAGTCTTCTTCGTAGCGCTCAAAGTCTCTTCGTAGCCTCAAAGTCTTCTTCGTAGCCTCAAAAGTCTTCTTCGTAGCGCTCAAAGTCTTCTTCGTAGCGCTCAAAGTCTTCTTGTAGCGCTCAAAGTCTTCTTCGTAGCCTCAAAGTCTTCTTCGTAGCGCTCAAAGTCTTCTTCAGTAGCGCTCAAAGTCTTCTTCGTAGGCCTCAAAGTCTTCTTCGTAGCGCTCAAAGTCTTCTTCGTAGGCTCAAAGTCTCTTCGTAGCGCTCAAAGTCTTCTTCGTAGCGCTCAAAGTCTACTTCATAGCGCTCAAAGTCTTTCTGGCTCAAGCTGCTTCGTAGGCTCAAAGTCTTCTTCGTAGCGCTCAAAGTCTTCTTCGTAGGCTGCTGTGCGCTCAAAGTCTTCTTCGTAGCGCTCAAAGTCTTCTTCGTAGCGCTCAAAGTCTTCTTCGTGCGCTCAAGTCTTCGTAGCGCTCAAAGTCTTCTTCGTAGCGCTCAAAGTCTTCTTCGTAGCGCTCAAAGTCTTCTTCGTCAAGCTTCTCCAAAGTCTTCTTCAGTAGCGCTCAAAGTCTCTTCGTAGCGCTCAAAGTCTACTTCGTAGCGCTCAAAGTCTTCTTCGTAGCGCTCACATACCTACCACTTTTTGTCTAGTTCAAGAAGTGTTTTAGCCAGCCACCAGACACAGATGCAACCTCGCGCCAGTCTCTTAAGCGTATAATTTTTCGGCGCTATATATTATTTTGGTCTGTTCTAAGTGTTGTGAACTGAAAGGATGAACTAAAGTTTGTGTAACTGTGTTAAGTGTTATTATCTGTGTAGAAAGTGTTGTGTAACTGTGTGTAAGTGTTGTGTAACTGTGTGAAGTGTTGTAACTTGTGAGTGTTGTGTAACTGTGTGTAAGTGTTTGTACTGTGTATGTGTGTAACTGTGTGTAAGTGTTGTGTAACTGTGTGTAAGTGTTGTGAACTGTGTGTAAGTGTTTGTAACTGTGTGTAAGTGTTGTGTAACTGTGTGTAAGTGTTGTGTAACTGTGTGTAAGTGTTGTGTAACTGTGTGTAAGTGTTGTGTAACTGTGTGAAGTGTTGTGTAACTGTATGTAAGTGTTGTGTAACTGTGTTGAAGTGTTGTGTAACTGTGTGTAAGTGTTGTGTAACTGTGTGTAAGTGTTGTGTAACTGTGTATGTTGTGTAACTGTGTAGTGTTGTGTAACTGTGTGAAGTGATGTGTAACTGTGTGTAAGTGTTGTGTAACTGTGTGAAAGTGTTGTGTAACTGTGTGTAAGTGTTGTGTAACTGTGTGTAAGTGTTGTGTAACTGTGTGAAAGTGTTGTGTAACTGTGTGTAAGTGTTGTGTAACTGTATGTAAGTGTTGTGTAACTGTGTGAAAGTGTTGTGTAACTGTGTGTAAGTGTTGTGTAACTGTGTGTAAGTGTTGTGTAACTGTGTGAAGTGTTGTGTAACTGTGTGTAAGTGTTGTGTAACTGTGTGTAAGTGTTGTGTAACTGTGTGTAAGTGTTGTGTAACTGTGTGTAAGTGTTGTGTAACTGTGTGTAAGTGTTGTGTAACTGTGTGTGAACGTGTTGTTTTTAACTGTGTGTAAGTGTTGTGTAACTGTGTGTAAGTGTTGTGTAACTGTGTGTAAGTGTTGTGTAACTGTTTGAAAGTGTTGTGTAACTGTATGTAAGTGTTGTGTAACTGTTTGAAAGTGTTGTGTAACTGTGTGTAAGTGTTGTGTAACTGTGTGTAAGTGTTGTGTAACTGTGTGTAAGTGTTGTGTAACTGTGTGTAAGTGTTGTGTAACTGTGTGAAAGTGTTGTGTAACTGTATGTAAGTGTTGTGTAACTGTTTGAAAGTGTTGTGTAACTGTGTGTAAGTGTTGTGTAACTGTGTGAAAGTGACCTCTAGATTTTGTAAGTGTAAGTAAAATATTCAGAAGACTTGTACTTTCTCACTCTGCACTGCCTTTAATTATTTATGCTAATTAGTTATGTAGTATATGCTAATGAGTGCCACAGGTGTCTTCCTCTCATCATTGTCTTCCTCTCATCATTGTCTTCCTCTCATCATTGTCTTCCTCTCATCATTGTCTTCCTCTCATCATTGTCTTCAACAGTGTCTTCCTCTCATCATTGTCTTCAACAGTGCCTTCCTCTCATCATTGTCTTCCTCTCATCATTGTCTTCAACAGTGTCTTCCTCTCATCATTGTCTTCAACAGTGCCTTCCTCTCATCATTGTCTTCCTCTCATCATTGTCTTCAACAGTGTCTTCCTCTCATCATTGTCTTCAACAGTGCCTTCCTCTCATCATTGTCTTCCTCTCATCATTGTCTTCCACTCATCATTGTCTTCCTCTCATCATTGTCTTCCTCTCATCATTGTCTTCCTCTCATCATTGTCTTCCTCTCATCATTGTCTTCCTCTCATCATTGTCTTCCACTCATCATTGTCTTCCACTCATTATTGTCTTCCTCTCATCATTGTCTTCCACTCATCATTGTCTTCCACTCATTATTGTCTTCCACTCATTATTGTCTTCCTCTCATATTGTCTTCCCTCATCATTGTCTTCCACTCATTATTGTCTTCCCTCATCATTGTCTTCCTCTCATCATTGTTTTCTTCCACTCATATTGTCTTCCTCTCATCATTGTCTTCCTCTCATCATTGTCTTCCACTCATTATTGTCTTCCTCTCATTATTGTCTTCCACTCATCATTGTCTTCCACTCATTATTGTCTTCCTCTCATCATTGTCTTCCACTCATCATTGTCTTCCTCTCATTATTGTCTTCTACTCATTATTGTCTTCCACTCATTATTGTCTTCCTCTCATCATTGTCTTCCACTCATCATTGTCTTCCACTCATTATTGTCTTCCACTCATTATTGTCTTCCACTCATTATTGTCTTCCTCTCATCATTGTCTTCATCATTGTCTTCCACTCATTATTGTCTTCCTCTCATCATTGTCTTCCTCTCATCATTGTCTTCCCTCATTATTGTCTTCCTCTATATCATGCTTCCTCTCATCATTGTCTTCCTCTCATCATTGTCTTCCTCTCATCATTGTCTTCCACTCTTCATCATTGTCTTCCCAATGTCTTCCTCTCATCATTGTTCATCCTCCTCATCATTGTCTTCCTGTCTTCCTCTCATCATTGTCTTCCTCTCATCATTGTCTTCACAGTGCTCTCATGTTTCCTCTCATCATTGTCTTCCTCTCATCATTGTCTTCCTCTCATCATTGTCTTCCATGCTTCCCTCTCATCATTGTCTTCCTCTCATCATTGTCTTCAACAGTCGCTCTTCCTCTCATCATTGTCTTCCTCTCATCATTGTCTTCAACAGTGCCTTCCTCTCATCATTGTCTTCCTCTCATCATTGTCTTCCTCTCATCATTGTCTTCAACAGTGTCTTCCTCTCATCATGTCTTCCTCTCATCATTGTCTTCCTCTCATCATTGTCTTCCTCTCATCATTGTCTTCAAGTGTCTTCCTCTCATCATTGTCTTCCTCTCATCATTGTCTTCTCTCATCATTGTCTTCCTCTCATCATTGTCTTCCTCTCATCATTGTCTTCAACAGTGTCTTCCTCTCATCATTGTCTTCCTCTCATCATTGTCTTCCTCTCATCATTGTCTTCCACACATTATTGTTGTTATTGTTAATATTGTTCTTATGTTAACTTCCTTATTATGACTATTGATATTGTTGTTGCTGTTATTATTATAATTATTATTATTATTATTATTATTATTATTATTATTATTATTATTATTATTATTATTATTATTATAGGCCAGAAATTGTTTTCCTGTTAACATTAATTATCATTTCTATATGTTTAAGTTTTATATTCCCAGGCACACCCATGTTGAATACGTTGATCACACTTCTCTCTCTCTCTCCTACTCCCCTCCTTTGCTTTCCCCTATTATCATATAATCCTCTTTCCTCTCCAGTATGAGTGTTGTGACCTCCTTCTCCTACTGATGATCTCCTCTCTTCTTCTGGTATACCTGTAGGTATCCAGTCTCTTCGCAGTGTTTGTTAGGTGTGTGAAGGGATACCTGTCCTTGGTGTATCTCTTTCGAGTGTGGATTATCAGGTATCCCTTCCTTCCCCCCGTGTCTTCTGAGTGTCTCCCCCCGTGTCTTCTGAGTGTCTCCCCCCGTGTCTTCTAAGTGTCTCCCCCGTGTCTTCTGAGTGTCTCCCCGTGTCTTCTAAGTGTCTCCACCCGTGTCTTCTGAGTGTCTCCCCAGTGTCTTCTGAGTGTCTCCCCAGTGTCTTCTGAGTGTCTCCCCCTGTGTCTTCTGAGTGTCTCCCCCGTGTCTTCTGAGTGTCTCCCCGTGTCTTCTGAGTGTCTTCCCCATGTCTTCTGAGTGTCTCCCCGTGTCTTCTGAGTGTCTCCCCGTGTCTTCTGAGTGTCTCCCCCGTGTCTTCTGAGTGTCTCCCCATGTCTTCTGAGTGTCTCCCCGTGTCTTCTGAGTGTCTCCCCGTGTCTTCTGAGTGTCTCCCCGTGTCTTCTGAGTGTCTCCCCCGTGTCTTCTGAGTGTCTCCCATGTCTTCTGAGTGTCTCCCCATGTCTTCTGAGTGTCTTCCTGAGTGTCTCCCCATGTCTTCTGAGTGTCCCCCGTGTCTTCTGAGTGTCTCCCCGTGTCTTCTGAGTGTCTTCTGAGTGTCTCCGGTCCATGTGGTGTTGCATGAATTTGATATATTGTCTTAAGTTCGTTTACATTCCCCCCCTCTCGCATTCTCTCTTTCTCTAATTGCTCTTCCTCTGGCTCACACTCCCTTCGCTTCTCCTCCTCCTCCTTTATCACCTCCTCTTCGTGTGTTTCCTCTTCCATTTCCTCTCTCACTGTCGTTCGTTCACCTTCGCATTTCCTAACATATTTCATCTAATCCCTCTCTTCTCTTATTTTTTCCCTTCTCCCATCTTTGTTATCTAGTTCCTATTCCCTTTCACTCCTCCCGCTTCCTCTTTTCTCTCTTACTCTTCCTATTCCTCTCTCCTTTCAGTTCTTTCCCTTTTTTTACCTCTCTCACTTCTCCCCTTCCTCTCTTCTCCCCTTACCCTTCTTCAGGTTCCCCTACATGTTTCCCCTCACCCCTTCACCTAATCCTCTTTCCCTTGTATTATTGTTCCCTTCTTTTATCTTCCCCTCTTCCGTCACCTCTCACCTCCCTCGAGTAGGTTCAACGATACATGAAGAATTCTCACCATCTTCCTCCTCCTCCTCCTCCTCCTCCTCCTCTTCCTCCTCTCTCTCCTCCTCTTCCTCCTCCTCCTTCCATTGCTCCCACACACACAAACACACACATACATACATATCCACAAACATATATCCGCAGCTGTGACTTGACTTCTGTAACCACAAACAGGTAAGGACAAACACACATACACACGCCAGGAGCTATGAATCAACCCCTGCAACGACAATTAGGTGAGTACACACACACGCACAAGCACACACACACACACACACACACGCACACACACAAACACACACACAAACACACACACATACACAGGCACACACACAGGACCAGGCAGAACTACAAAGGGATCTGGACAGGCTGCAAGCCTGGTCCAGCAATTGGCTCCTGAAGTTTAACCCCACCAAGTGCAAAGTCATGAAGATTGGGGAAGGGCAAAGAAGACCGCAGACGGAGTACAGTCTAGGGGGCCAGAGACTACAAACCTCAATCAAGGAAAAAGATCTTGGGGTGAGTATAACACCAGGCACATCAATCAAATAACTGCTGCAGCATACGGGCGCCTAGCAAACCTAAGAACAGCATTCCGACATCTTAATAAGGAATCGTTCAGGACCCTGTACACTGTGTACGTTAGACCCATATTGGAGTATGCAACACCAGTTTGGAACCCACACCTAGCCAAACACGTCAAGAAGCTAGAGAAAGTGCAAAGGTTTGCAACAAGACTAGTCCCGGAGCTACGGGGTATGTCCTACGAGGAGAGGTTAAGGGAAATCGACCTGACGACACTGGAGGACAGGAGAGATAGGGGGTACATGATAACGACATATAAAACACTGAGAGGAATTGACAAGGTGGGCAGAGACAGAATGTTCCAGAGATGGGACACAGCAACAAGGGGACACAGTTGGAAGTTGAAGACTCAGATGAATCACAGGGATGTTAGGAAGTATTTCTTCAGTCACAGAGTGGTCGGGAAGTGGAATAGTTTGGGAAACAATGTAGTGGAGGTAGGTTCCATACATAGCTTTAAGAATAGGTATGATAAAGCTCATGGCGCAGGGAGAGTGACCCAGTAGCGGCCAGTGAAGAGGCGGGGCCAGGAGCTATGAATCAACCCCTGCAACCACAACTAGGTGAGTACACACACACACAGAGCACCGGGGGTAACACCAAATATCACAGCTGGAAATATCTGAATATGGCCAGAGTCGCAGCTTCCTGAAGTGTCTGTATTAATATTGCCTGTGAGAAATATCGTACATTATTACCCGGTCACAGGTGCCTCCACACTCTCCTATATTATACCAGAGCCTACAAGAGCCTGAGTTAATGACCGTAACTATTTTATAGCATAATCCTGCCCAAGGCACTTTGAAGAGACCGTAGTTCTTGCCGTATTTAACGAGATACAGGAGTAAATACCATGACCAAGGAAATTTTATGTTAAAATCCTGCCGTTGGCGCTGTTATATGACCATCAGTTATATACTCTGTTTTAATAGGTCGATGGATATTTTACCTTGAGGTTTAAGACCCTAAATTCTACTATATAAGAGATCCTATATGGATAATATACCAGTGGGTATTTTACTGTATATTACGGAATATGTCAATACCAACTGGTAGTAAATCTTATCATATGGTCGTAAGTTTAACCATACGGTCGTAAATCTCACCATACGTTCATAAATCTTACTATATAGTCGTAAATTTTACCATACGGTCGTAAATATTACTACCTGGTCGTATATTTTGCTATATTTACTAAGATTTTGAAGTTCTTCGGTAGGCCAGGACATTCACCTCGGTGAGGGGCGCCTGAGAGCCGCTAACAGCAACAGGCTGATTGATCAGACAATTAAGAGAGAAGGCTGACCTCAGAGCCTCGTCTGCGAGGGGTACAAAAAACACTAGAAAGCTGTCACGGGTAAAACTCAAGTACGTTACCTGAGCTGAGTCAATGAGGAAGAAGCAACATTAAGAGAAATATAAAAAAAATATAGCAGAATAGAATAGAATACAATGCAATACAACACAATACAATACAATTTTTAATGGGCAGATGAGTGAAGCGGGAAACGTTGCCTAGTGGGATATGTTGTCAATCATAAAACATTATTGTCAACACAAATAAACACTGATATCACTCAAACATTATTGCCAATTAAACATTGGTGTCAATCATAAAACATTATTGTCAACACAAACAAACATTGGTGTCAATCATAAAACATTATTGTCAACACAAACAAACATTGGTGTCAATCATAAAACATTATTGTCAACACAAACAAACATTGGTGTCAATCATAAAACATTATTGTCAACACAAACAAACATTGGTGTCAATCATAAAACATTATTGTCAACACAAACAAACATTGGTGTCAATCATAAAACATTATTGTCAACACAAACAAACATTGGTGTCAATCATAAAACATATTTCAAACAAAAAATATTGGTCAATCATAAACATTATACACAAAACATTGGTGTCAATCATAAAACATTATTGTCAACACAAACAAACATTGGTGTCAATCGAACAAACATGGATGACAATCATAACACATTGGTGTCAAACATAAAACATTGATCAACACAAAAAGAGGTTGTCAAGGCAGGTGGGGAAAAAATATGACAAAGAAAAAACATTCCCAGGTCAGTGGATACTGACAGCCTCCTCCTCCTCCTCCCCCTGTTAGGTCAGTGGATACTGACAGCCTCCTCCTCCTCCTCCCTCTGTTAGGTCAGTGGATACTGACAGCATCCTCCTTCTCCCCCTGTTAGGTCAGTGGATACTGACAGCCTCCTCCTCCTCCTCCCCCTGTTAGGTCAGTGGATACTGACAGCCTCCTCCTCCTCCCCCTGTTAGGTCAGTGGATACTGACAGCCTCCTCCTCCTCCTCCCCCTGTTAGGTCAGAGGATACTGACAGCCTCCTCCTCCTCCCCCTGTTAGGTCAGTGGATATTGACAGCCTCCTCCTCCTCCCCCTGTTAGGTCAGTGGATACTGACAGCCTCCTCCTCCTCCCCCTGTTAGGTCAGTGGATACTGACAGCCTCCTCCTCCTCCTCCCCTGTTAGGTCAGAGGATACTGACAGCCCTCCTCCTCCCCTGTTAGGTCAGTGGATATTGACAGCCTCCTCCTCCTCCTCCCTGTTAGGTCAGAGGATACTGACAGCCTCCTCCTCCTCCCCTGTTAGGTCAGTGGATACTGACAGCCTCCTCCTCCTCCTCCCCTGTTAGGTCAGAGGATACTGACAGCCTCCTCCTCCTCCCCTGTTAGGTCAGTGGATACTGACAGCCTCCTCCTCCTCCTCCCCTGTTAGGTCAGTGGATACTGACAGCCTCCTCCTCCTCCCCTCCCTGTTAGGTCAGTGGATATGACAGCCTCCTCCTCCTCCTCCCTGTTAGGTCAGAGGATACTGACAGCCTCCTCCTCCTCCTCCCTGTTAGGTCAGTGGATATTGACAGCCTCCCCTCCTCCCCTGTTAGGTCAGTGGATACTGACAGCCTCCTCCTCCTCCTCTTCCTGTTAGGTCAGTGGATACTGACAGCCTCCTCCTCCTCCTGTTAGGTCAGTGGATACTGACAGCCTCCTCCTCCTCCTCCCCCTGTTAGGTCAGTGGATACTGACAGCCTCCTCCTCCTCCTCCCCTGTTAGGTCAGTGGATACTGACAGCCTCCCTCCTCCTCCCTGTTAGGTCAGGGATACTGACAGCCTCCTCC
Source organism: Cherax destructor (assembly GCA_009830355.1). NCBI lineage: Eukaryota > Metazoa > Arthropoda > Malacostraca > Decapoda > Parastacidae > Cherax > Cherax destructor. The sequence continues at coordinate 191,848 of WNWK01002001.1, read as the reverse complement.
TCCTCCTCCCTGTTAGGTCAGTGGATACTGACAGCCTCCTCCTCCTCCTCCCTGTTAGGTCAGTGGATACTGACAGCTCTCCTCCTCCTCCCCTGTTAGGTCAGTGGATACTGACAGCCTCCTCCTCCTCCCCCTGTTAGGTCAGAGGATACTGACAGCCTCCTCCTCCTCCCCCTGTTAGGTCAGTGGATACTGACAGCCTCCTCCTCCTCCTCCCCCTGTTAGGTCAGTGGATACTGACAGCCTCCTCCTCCTCCTCCTCCTCCTCCCTCTGTTAGGTCAGTGGATATTGACAGCCTCCTCCTCCCCTCCTCCTCCTCCTCCTCCCCCTGTTAGGTCAGAGGATACTGACAGCCTCCTCCTCCTCCTCCCCTGTTAGGTCAGTGGATACTGACAGCCTCCTCCTCCCTTCCTCCTCCTCTCCCCTGTTAGGTCAGTGGATACTGAAGCCTCCTCCTCCTCCTCCCCCTGTTAGGTCAGGAGGATACTGACAGCCTCCTCCTCCTCCCCCTGTTAGGTCAGTGGATACTGACAGCCTCCTCCTCCTCCCCTGTTAGGTCAGAGGATACTGACAGCCTCCTGCTCCTCCCCCTGTTAGGTCAGTGGATACTGACAGCCTCCTCCTCCTCCCCCTGTTAGGTCAGTGGATACTGACAGCCTCCTCCTCCTCCTCCCCCTGTTAGGTCAGAGGACACTGACAGCCTCCTCATCCTCTTCCTCCCCCTGTTAGGTCAGAGGATACTAATAGCCTCCTCCTCCTCCCCCTGTTAGGTCAGTGGATACTGACAGCCTCCTCCCCCTGTTAGGTCAGTGGATACTGACAGCCTCCTCCTCCTGTTAGGTCAGAGGATACTGACAGCCTCCTCCTCCTGTTAGGTCAGAGGATACTGACAGCCTCCTCCTCCTGTTAGGTCAGAGGATACTGACAGCCTCCTCCTCCTCCTGTTAGGTCAGAGGATACTGACAGCCTCGTCATCCTCCCCCTGTTAGGTCAGTGGATACTGACAGCCTCCTCCTCCTACTTTCATGTCAGAGGATACTGACAGCCTCCTCCTACTTTCATGTCAGAGGATACTGACAGCCTCCTCCTACTTTCAGGTCAGAGGATACTGACAGCCTCCTCCTACTTTCAGCTTGGTGAGTTAAGCATGTCAATCAGCCGTGACCCAATGGTAAGTTTTTAGGAAGACTTAGTCCCGCACCCCATAACCAATCCTGTGGATGGTAGTACAAGAGCATATGGAGGCCTTTTGTGCCGCCATATGCTCTTGCGCTACCGTCGACTCTACAATAAACTGGTCACTTCGATGGCAAAATCTAATCCAAATCTCGTCCCACCAGTGCCAGTGCTGGTGCCACTGCCAGTGCTAGTGCCAATGACAACTAGAATCAATGCCAGGAAAGCACGTCTCTGTACACTGTGGGGAGCACCGACTACGTCATTTCTGTTAAAAACGCACCGCAGGTAACCACACATTCCGTCAATAATCAGCTTAAAGCAAGGTAGCTTATTGTTGATGTGAATGTCGCGGCTCCCATCACGCTCTTAAGATAACCACCATTTGTAAATGTCAACTAATCAGAGCGAAGGAGTGAGTTCCAATCTAACTCACCTTGTAACTAGATACAACCCTTGAAGTCAGGTCCTCACCTGCTTCCAGAAGATTAACACATATGAGAGTTATTTCCTATAGGATAGGCTATACCTTTGAAGAGTTTCGAGAGTTTAGCTACTGTCGGAGCCCGGCCATGGGCCAGGCTCTAGCTAGTGAGAGTACTCATTCTTTCTCTCTCTTATTAAACTACTCAACGTTATTGTATTTTCCAAGCATACTGTAAATACTGTATATAAGTGAATATAACATTGCTGGGGGAGAATATACAGGTACTAAAGAAAAAAAAAACACTTCTGGTGTACGCTTTCGTCCATAAAATTCCATGACTGTTTTACGGATTGCTCCCTGGCTGATATTTTACCTTGATGGACAGGTAACCATAGGCTACATAACAGTAAACTGTGTTCGTAACACACATACAGACACGTGTCAACGGTATGTTACGTATGTAAGTAGGAGACCGTTACCAATGTTACGGCATAGGAATGTGACGGCTACCTAGAATCATTAAAAGGTCACGACGCTGACCTGCATCAGTTCAAACCCCTGGCTTCACCCGCGGGCACAGTCAGTCACGATGTAGACTTCGCGCTGATAAGATTACGGCTGGTTGACCTCACGACCTTCTACCTGATAAACCATGGCAGATCCATTGTGTATTTCTCTCCAACGCCTACATAATGTTCCAAGAAGCCACCGTACCGTACACACACACACACACACACTATACAAGATAATTAGTTACAAAGATATTTAATAAGAAATGTGTCAATCAATCCTAGAAGAGCAGAGGTTGTAGCGAGAGGAGAGGCGGCAAGCAATGAGGTCAGCAGGTCGGAAAATATTGACCGGACGCCACAGAGTTAACACACGCACGGAAAGACGGACGGAATGACCGGTGGAAAGACGGACGGAAAGACCGGTGGAAAGACGGACGGAAAGACTGGTGGAAAGACGGACGGAAAGACCGGTGGAAAGACGGACGGACAAGATAGCAGATAGAAGAACAGACAGGCAAAGACATAGACAGACATATCCTAAATCATGTAGTAGCTAAGACGCTCGTGAAGAAGACGAAGAAGAAAGGGAGGAGGAGGATCACGTATAAGAAGAGGAGAAAAAGCAAAAAAAGGTGATGGAGGAAGAGAAGTAGTAGCAGAGGACTTCTGGGTAGGGTGAGGCTGGCAAGGCCAGTGTCTTGGTCTATCCTACTTTAAGCACAGCAACCACCATCCCTTCCTTCCTCCCTCCCTCGTACCCTTCCTCTCTCTCTCCCTTCCTCCTTCCCTTCTTCCATCTCTCCCTCTCTCTCTCTAACCCTCATTTCCTTCCTCCATCCCTCCATTCCTTCCTTCGTCTTTAAGGGTCCACTATGCTACTGACCATTACCACCTACCCCTGACTGATGCCAAGGTGTGGGAAACGTATCAGGTTTTTAATGCTGGATGCATTCTTGAAGACCGTATCCTCTTGTATTGTAAAATGTGTTACTGGTAGTAATGTAGTGGTGTTTCTCTCTCTCTCTCTCTCTCTCTCTCTCTCTCTCTCTCTCTCTTCCTCTTTAAACTTTGTTAGTGACCTCCATTACCTGCTGGACCTACACACGTGTGGTAGGTTGCAGGGGTCGAGATTCAGCTCCTGGCTCCTGTATGTGTGTGACACACAAGATCTTTCCCGCTGCAACAATCGCAAGCGCTCCGTCAGGAGCAATACAATGGAAGGAGTGGAAAAATCTCAGTAGAAGTCCAGGGTGATGCGTTCATTAGGTCGTGTTGAAGCCCCGACCTCTCAGGCAGAGGCGGCAGCCAGGGCACGGCACTCCCCTCCCTACAACCCACGGCACTACACTTGACAGGGGATACCTTTTTTTAAGGCAAATTGGAAACTCACAGCCAAGTTCAGAAACCTCACGAAAATTTGTGCTACTTGATCCTTATATGGTACACGTTACGTGATAACAGTCTCCAGGTGTCTGACAGCTTATGCTAATAGTCACTGCAATAGCCCTGTAACTGACTGTTCTGTGTACGAGGTAACACGCTGGCAATACCAGCATGTTTGAGAGAATTCTCTGTTTCTCTTCTGGACTCATTTGCTGCACCATCGAGCCTCTACATTCTTTGATAGTTGATGCGTAGGGAAATTAAATGGGAAAAAAATGCAAATTGGGATGTAGATAGAAGTCTTGTTAGCTGTGTCGTCCCCACGTTTCCAGTGACGTGTAGTCTCTACGTCTCTAGTGACGTGTTGTGCCCATGTCTCCAGTGACGTGTGGTGCCCATGTCTCCAGTGACGTGTGGTGCCCATGTCTCCAGTGACGTGTGGTGCCCATGTCTCCAGTGACGTGTGGTGCCCACGTCTCCAATGTCGAGTCGAGGGGAGTGTACCGGAGATGATAATGATGGTGTTATTGGTGGCGAGTGGTTGGATGGGTGACTGTTGGTGGATGATGCACACACACACACACACACACACACACACTGCAGTAGGTTAGTAGGCCTACTGCAGGAATTTGAGGTAATCACCACTGGTTGGCGAAACGTTTCTTCAATAAAGCTACCCAAGTGTCGCACATGTTTGCAATTTATAAGAAGGAACACTGCAGCAGGCCTACTGGCCTAAGTCACTGACCCAACCTAGTCAGGTCCAACTCACACCCACCAATTTGTCGGTTCTCTAAACCATTTATCTACAATTCTTACAACGTTGTTATCCTCACGCACCTTGTACAGTTGCCATGACCAGCTGTTTTGTGAGAGGCTGGTGAGCAGCGTTGCCAGGCCAGAGGTGGAAGCTGTAAGCAGCACTCTGATCTGGCAAGACTTTGTGGATAATGCAAGCCTGGCAGCGCTGCTCCAAGGTCACCACCACTGTGCTTCTGGTACCTCTGACATCGTGACGTCATTCTCTTCCAATCCATCCACGAGATGACGTCAGTGAGAGTAAGGGGAAGGTGTGAAGGAGAAAGCGTAATGGGAAGAGAGTGAAAGTAAATGGTAAGAGCAAGAGAACACGTTGACGCAAGCCGTTGACGTGATGTGGATATAGTGTGTATGGGTGTGTACTCACCTGATTGTGGTTGCAGGGGTCGATTCATAGCTCCTGGTGTGTGTGTGTGTGTGGGTGTTTTGGCACTGCACATATAGACGTAACCAAGATATTTCTACAATTATCGTCCTTGTAACTAAATCCTTGTGTAGTTTTGAAAATAAGTTAGATAATTCAATTTTTATGTTCTTATGAATGGGATTTGAGTTGGACCTGACCATCTTGGGCCAGTAGTCCTGCTGCAGTGCTCCTTCTTTCTTATGTACTTTCCCCTACACAGTAGGCTTCTTCAGTCAAATACAGAGACAGCAGGTGTAGTAGTGAAACAAAGATGATGTAATCAGTCCATCAATCTTGAAAAGAATACAGCATATGCTGTATTCTTTTCAAGATTGATGGACTGATTACATCGACTCAAAGCTGAGGGACTGATTACCTCAAACTCCTCCTGTTCTTCACAATTCTCCTTTGTATGGACTGATGAAGCCACTGTGTGGCGAAACGTTTCCTCATAAAAGATTGCCTTCAAGAGGGAGCTGGACAGATACCTAAAGTCAGTGCCTGATCAGCCGGGCTGTGGTTCGTACGTTGGACTACGTGCAGCCAGCAGTAACAGCCTCGTTGATCAGGCCCTGATCCACCGGGAGGCCTGGTCATAGACCTGGCCGTGGGGACGTCGATCCCCGGAATACCCTCCAGGTAGACCCTCCAGGTAGACCCTCCAGGTAGACCCTACAGGTAGACCCTCCAGGTAGACCCTACAGGTAGACCCTCCAGGTAGACCCTCCAGGTAAGTGCTGCATATGTGTCTTACTCCTCAGTTTATCGATATTTCATACCATTTTCAACATAACTATTATTTTGTATTGGATTACACTATATTATTAATATTATTATTTTAAAAAAAAAACTTCTCGTACAGTAGACCCAAATTTTTTAATAAATGTGGATTAAAGTGGCATCTGGGACCCCTCCGGGTTTAGTGGCCATGTAGCTTAAGATTCATTAGTGTTATGGTAGATCCGTCCCTGACTTGAGGTAGTGGAGGCTGAGCCTGGTGCTGGACGAGGGAGGGAGAGACTTGAAGTAGTGGAGGCTGAGACTGGTGCTGGACGAGGGAGGGGGAGACTTGAGGTAGTGGAGGCTGAGACTGGTGCTGGACGAGGGAGGGAGAGACTTGAAGTAGTGGAGGCTGAGACTGGTGCTGGACGAGGGAGGGGGAGACTTGAGGTAGTGGAGGCTGAGACTGGTGCTGGACGAGGGAGGGGGGAGACTTGAGGTAGTGGAGGCTGAAGCTGGTGCTGGACGAGGAGGGGGAGACTTGAGGTAGTGGAGGCTGAGACTGGTGCTGACGAGGGAGGGGAGAGACTTGAGGTAGTGGAGGCTGAGACTGGTGCTGGACGAGGGAGGGGGAGACTTGAGGTAGTGGAGGCTGAGACTGGTGCTGGACGAGGGAGGGGGAGACTTGAGGTAGTGGAGGCTGAGCCTGGTGCTGGACGAGGGAGGAGGGAGACTTGAGGTAGTGGAGGCTGAGACTGGTGCTGGACGAGGGAGGGGGAGACTTGAGGTAGTGGAGGCTGAGCCTGGTGCTGGACGAAGGGAGGAGGGAGACTTGAGGTAGTGGAGGCTGAGACTGGTGCTGGACGAGGGAGGAGGGAGACTTGAGGTAGTGGAGGCTGAGCCTGGTGCTGGACAAGGGAGGAGGGAGACTTGAGGTAGTGGAGGCTGAGCTGGTGCTGGACAAGGGAGGAGGGAGACTTGAGGTAGTGGAGGCTGAGACTGGTGCTGGACGAAGGAGGGGGGAGACTTGAGGTAGTGGAGGCTGAGACTGGTGCTGGACAAGGGAGGGGGAGACTTGAGGTAGTGGAGGCTGAGGCTGGTGCTGGACAAGGGAGGAGGGGGAGACTTGAGGTAGTGGAGGCTGAGGCTGGTGCTGGACAAGGGAGAGGGAGAGACTTGAGGTAGTGGAGGCTGAGGCTGGTGCTGGACAAGGGAGGAGGGAGAGACTTGAGGTAGTGGAGGCTGAGCCTGGTGCTGGACAAGGGAGGAGGGAGAGACTTGAGGTAGTGGAGGCTGAGCCTGGTGCTGGACAAGGGAGGAGGGAGAGACTTGAGGTAGTGGAGGCTGAGGCTGGTGCTGGACAAGGGAGGAGGAGAGACTTGAGGTAGTGGAGGCTGAGGCTGGTGCTGGACAAGGGAGGAGGGAGAGACTTGAGGTAGTGGAGGCTGAGCCTGGTGCTGAACAAGGGGGGAGGGAGAGACTTGAGGTAGTTGAGGCTGAGCCTGGTGCTGGACAAGGGAGGAGGGAGAGACTTGAGGTAGTGGAGGCTGAGGCTGGTGCTGGACAAGGGAGGAGGGAGAGACTTGAGGTAGTGGAGGCTGAGGCTGGTGCTGGACAAGGAGGAGGGAGAGACTTGAGGTAGTGGAGGCTGGTGCTGGACAAGGGAGGAGGGAGAGACTTGAGGTAGTGGAGGCTGAGGCTGGTGCTGGACAAGGGAGGAGGGAGAGACTTGAGGTAGTGGAGGCTGAGCCTGGTGCTGGACAAGGGAGGAGGGAGAGACTTGAGGTAGTGGAGGCTGAGCTGGTGCTGGACAAGGAGGAGGAGAGACTTGAGGAGTGGAGGCTGAGCTGGTGCTGGACAAGGAGAGGGAGACTTGAGGTAGTGGAGGCTGAGCTGTGCTGGACAAGGAGGAGGGAGAGACTTGAGGTAGTGGAGGCTGAGCTGGCTGACAAGGAGGAGGGAGACTTGAGGTAGTGGAGGCTGAGGCTGGTGCTGGACAAGGAGGAGGGGAGACTTGAGGTAGTGGAGGCTGAGGCTGGTGCTGGACAAGGGGAGGGGAGACTTGAGGTAGTGGAGGCTGGGCTGGTGCTGGACAAGGGGAGGGGAGACTTGAGTAGTGGAGGCTGAGGCTGGTGCTGGACAAGGGGAGGGAGAGACTTGAGGTAGTGGAGGCTGAGCTGGTGCTGGACAAGGAGGAGGGGAGACTTGAGGTAGTGGAGGCTGAGGCTGGTGCTGGACAAGGAGGAGGAGAGACTTGAGGAGTGGAGGCTGAGCTGGTGCTGACAAGGGAGGAGGGAGACTTGAGGTAGTGGAGGCTGAGGCTGGTGCTGGACAAGGGAGGAGGGGAGACTTGAGGTAGTGGAGGCTGAGGCTGGTGCTGGACAAGGAGGAGGGGAGACTTGAGGTAGTGGAGGCTGAGCTGGTGCTGACAAGGGGAGGGAGAGACTTGAGGAGTGGAGGCTGAGGCTGGTGCTGGACAAGGGGAGGGGAGACTTGAGGTAGTGGAGGCTGAGGCTGGTGCTGGACAAGGAGGAGGGAGACTTGAGGTAGTGGAGGCTGAGGCTGGTGCTGGACAAGGAGGAGGGAGAGACTTGAGGTAGTGGAGGCTGAGGCTGGTGCTGGACAAGGGAGAGGGAGAGACTTGAGGTAGTGGAGGCTGAGCTGGTGCTGGACAAGGGGGAGACTTGAGGAGTGGAGGCTGAGCTGGTGCTGACAAGGGGGAGGGGAGACTTGAGGTAGTGGAGGCTGAGGCTGGTGCTGGACAAGGGAGGAGGGGAGACTTGAGGTAGTGGAGGCTGAGGCTGGTGCTGACAAGGGAGGAGGGAGAGACTTGAGGTAGTGGAGGCTGAGGCTGGTGCTGGACAAGGGGAGGGAGAGACTTGAGGAGTGGAGGCTGAGGCTGGGCGACAAGGGGAGGGAGAGACTTGAGGTAGTGGAGGCTGAGCCTGGTGCTGACAAGGGGAGGGAGAGACTTGAGGTAGTGGAGGCTGAGGCTGGTGCTGGACAAGGGAGGAGAGACTTGAGGAGTGGAGGCGCTGAGGCTGGTGCTAGACAAGGAGGAGGAGAGACTTGAGGTAGTGGAGGCTGAGGCTGGTGCTAGACAAGGAGGAGGAGAGACTTGAGGTAGTGGAGGCTGAGGCTGGTGCTAGACAAGGAGGGAGAGACTTGAGGTAGTGGAGGCTGAGGCTGGTGCTAGACAAGGGGGAGGGAGACTTGAGGTAGTGGAGGCTGAGCCTGGTGCTGGACAAGGGGAGGGGAGACTTGAGGTAGTGGAGGCTGAGCCTGGTGCTGGACAAGGGGAGGGAGACTTGAGGTAGTGGAGGCTGAGGCTGGTGCTGGACAAGGGGGAGGGAGAGACTTGAGGTAGTGGAGGCTGAGGCTGGTGCTGGACAAGGGAGGAGGAGAGACTTGAGGTAGTGGAGGCTGAGGCTGGTGCTGGACAAGGGGAGGGAGAGACTTGAGGTAGTGGAGGCTGAGACTGGTGCTGGACAAGGGGAGGAGAGACTTGAGGTAGTGGAGGCTGAGGCTGGTGCTAGACAAGGGGAGGGAGAGACTTGAGGTAGTGAGGCTGAGACTGGTGCTGGACAAGGGGAGGGAGAGACTTGAGGTAGTGGAGGCTGAGGCTGGTGCTAGACAAGGGGAGGGAGAGACTTGAGGTAGTGGAGGCTGAGGCTGGTGCTAGACAAGGGGAGGGAGAGACTTGAGGTAGTGGAGGCTGAGGCTGGTGCTAGACAAGGGGAGGGAGAGACTTGAGGTAGTGGAGGCTGAGGCTGGTGCTGGACAAGGGGGATGGAGAGACTTGAGGTAGTGGAGGCTGAGGCTGGTGCTAGACAAGGAGGAGGAGAGACTTGAGGTAGTGGAGGCTGAGGCTGGTGCTAGACAAGGAGGAGGGAGAGACTTGAGGTAGTGGAGGCTGAGGCTGGTGCTAGACAAGGGGGAGGGAGAGACTTGAGGTAGTGGAGGCTGAGGCTGGTGCTAGACAAGGGGAGGAGAGACTTGAGGTAGTGGAGGCTGAGGCTGGTGCTAGACAAGGGGAGGGAGAGACTTGAGGTAGTGGAGGCTGAGCCTGGTGCTGGACAAGGGGGAGGGGAGACTTGAGGTAGTGGAGGCTGAGCCTGGTGCTGGACAAGGGGGGAGGGGGAGACTTGAGGTAGTGGAGGCTGAGGCTGGTGCTGGACAAGGGGGAGGGAGAGACTTGAGGTAGTGGAGGCTGAGGCTGGTGCTAGACAAGGAGGAGGGAGAGACTTGAGGTAGTGGAGGCTGAGGCTGGTGCTAGACAAGGAGGAGGGAGAGACTTGAGGTAGTGGAGGCTGAGCCTGGTGCTGGACAAGGGGGGAGGGAGAGACTTGAGGTAGTGGAGGCTGAGCCTGGTGCTGGACAAGGGGGAGGAGAGACTTGAGGTAGTGGAGGCTGAGCCTGGTGCTGGACAAGGGGGAGGGGAGACTTGAGGTAGTGGAGGCTGAGCCTGGTTCTGGACAAGGGGGAGGGGAGACTTGAGGTAGTGGAGGCTGAGGCTGGTGCTGGACAAGGGAGGAGGGGGAGACTTGAGGTAGTGGAGGCTGAGGCTGGTGCTGGACAAGGGAGGGAGACTTGAGGTAGTGGAGGCTGAGGCTGGTGCTGGACAAGGAGGGAGAGACTTGAGGTAGTGGAGGCTGAGGCTGGTGCTGGACAAGGAGGAGGGAGAGACTTGAGGTAGTGGAGGGTGAGGCTGGTGCTGGACAAGGGAGGAGGGGGAGACTTGAGGTAGTGGAGGCTGAGGCTGGTGCTGGACAAGGGGAGGGGAGACTTGAGGTAGTGGAGGCTGAGGCTGGTGCTGGACACGGGGGAGGAGAGACTTGAGGTAGTGGAGGCTGAGGCTGGTGCTAGACAAGGGGAGGGAGAGACTTGAGGTAGTGGAGGCTGAGGCTGGTGCTGGACAAGGGGAGGGGGAGACTTGAGGTAGTGGAAACTGAGGCTGGTGCTGGACAAGGGGGAGGGAGAGACTTGAGGTAGTGGAGGCTGAGGCTGGTGCTAGACAACGGGGAGGGAGAGACTTGAGGTAGTGGAGGCTGAGGCTGGTGCTGGACAAGGGGAGGGAGACTTGAGGTAGTGGAGGCTGAGGCTGGTGCTGGACAAGGAGGAGGGGAGACTTGAGGTAGTGGAGGCTGAGGCTGGTGCTGACAAGGAGGAGGGAGACTTGAGGTAGTGGAGGCTGAGGCTGGTGCTGGACAAGGGGAGGGAGAGACTTGAGGTAGTGGAGGCTGAGACTGGTGCTGGACAAGGGGAGGAGAGACTTGAGGTAGTGGAGGCTGAGGCTGGTGCTAGACAAGAGGGAGGGAGAGACTTGAGGTAGTGGAGGCTGAGACTGGTGCTGGACAAGGGGAGGGAGAGACTTGAGGTAGTGGAGGCTGAGGCTGGTGCTAGACAAGGGGAGGGATAGACTTGAGGTAGTGGAGGCTGAGGCTGGTGCTAGACAAGGGGAGGGGGAGACTTGAGGTAGTGGAGGCTGAGGCTGGTGCTAGACAAGGGGGAGGGAGAGACTTGAGGTAGTGGAGGCTGAGGCTGGTGCTGGACAAGGGGGAGGGAGAGACTTGAGGTAGTGGAGGCTGAGGCTGGTGCTAGACAAGGAGGAGGGAGAGACTTGAGGTAGTGGAGGCTGAGGCTGGTGCTAGACAAGGAGGAGGGAGAGACTTGAGGTAGTGGAGGCTGAGGCTGGTGCTAGACAATGTGGAGGGAGAGACTTGAGGTAGTGGAGGCTGAGGCTGGTGCTAGACAAGGGGGAGGGAGAGACTTGAGGTAGTGGAGGCTGAGGCTGGTGCTAGACAAGGGGGAGGGAGAGACTTGAGGTAGTGGAGGCTGAGGCTGGTGCTGGACAAGGGGGAGGGGGAGACTTGAGGTAGTGGAGGCTGAGGCTGGTGCTGGACAAGGGGAGGAGAGACTTGAGGTAGTGGAGGCTGAGGCTGGTGCTGGACAAGGGAGGAGGAGAGACTTGAGGTAGTGGAGGCTGAGGCTGGTGCTGGACAAGGGAGGAGGGGGAGACTTGTTAGTGGAGGGTGAGGCTGGTGCTGGACAAGGGGGAGGGGGAGACTTGAGGTAGTGGAGGCTGAGGCTGGTGCTGGACAAGGGGAGGAGAGACTTGAGGTAGTGGAGGCTGAGGCTGGTGCTAGACAAGGGAGGGAGAGACTTGAGGTAGTGGAGGCTGAGGCTGGTGCTGGACAAGGGAGGGGAGACTTGAGGTAGTGGAGGCTGAGGATGGTGCTGGACAAGGGGGAGGGAGAGACTTGAGGTAGTGGAGGCTGAGGCTGGTGCTAGACAAGGGGAGGGAGAGACTTGAGGTAGTGGAGGCTGAGGCTGGTGCTGGACAAGGGGAGGGAGACTTGAGGTAGTGGAGGCTGAGGCTGGTGCTGGACAAGGGAGGAGGGGAGACTTGAGGTAGTGGAGGCTGAGGCTGGTGCTGGACAAGGAGGAGGGAGAGACTTGAGGTAGTGGAGGGTGAGGCTGGTGCTGGACAAGGAGGAGGGGAGACTTGAGGTAGTGGAGGCTGAGGCTGGTGCTGGACAAGGGAGGAGGGAGAGACTTGAGGTAGTGGAGGCTGAGGCTGGTGCTGGACAAGGGAGGAGGGAGAGACTTGAGGTAGTGGAGGCTGAGCCTGGTGCTGGACAAGGAGGAGGAGAGACTTGAGGTAGTGGAGGCTGAGGCTGGTGCTGACAAGGGAGGAGGGAGAGACTTGAGGTAGTGGAGGCTGAGGCTGGTGCTGGACAAGGAGGAGGGAGAGACTTGAGGTAGTGGAGGCTGAGGCTGGTGCTGGACAAGGGAGGAGGAGAGACTTGAGGTAGTGGAGGCTGAGGCTGGTGCTGGACAAGGAGGAGGGGGAGACTTGAGGTAGTGGAGGCTGAGACTGGTGCTGGACAAGGGGAGGGGAGACTTGAGGTAGTGGAGGCTGAGGCTGGTGCTGGACAAAGGAGGAGGGAGACTTGAGGTAGTGGAGGCTGAGGCTGGTGCTGGACAAGGGAGGAGGGAGAGACTTGAGGTAGTGGAGGCTGAGGCTGGTGCTGGACAAGGGGAGGGGAGACTTGAGGTAGTGGAGGCTGAGCCTGGTGCTGGACAAGGGGGAGGGAGAGACTTGAGGTAGTGGAGGCTGAGCCTGGTGCTGGACAAGGGGAGGGAGAGACTTGAGGTAGTGGAGGCTGAGGCTGGTGCTGGACAAGGGAGGAGGGGGAGACTTGAGGTAGTGGAGGCTGAGGCTGGTGCTGGACAAGGGAGGAGGGAGAGACTTGAGGTAGTGGAGGCTGAGGCTGGTGCTGGACAAGGGAGGGAGGAGACTTGAGGTAGTGGAGGCTGAGGCTGGTGCTGGACAAGGGGGGGGGAGACTTGAGGTAGTGGAGGCTGAGGCTGGTGCTGGACAAGGGGGGGGAGACTTGAGGTAGTGGAGGCTGAGGCTGGTGCTGGACAAGGGGGGGGGGAGACTTGAGGTAGTGGAGGCTGAGCCTGGTGCTGGACAAGGGGGAGGTGTTCAGCATAACACTGCTGGTTCACACAGATAAATTGAAGCAACAGTCTGTTATGAGCGTGAAATGTGACATTTGCCATCTCAAGGATTTCTGAAATCACCCGAGAGTTACTTTAGTCACTCGTAAGCTGTCCCAAGAGTGACTTCAGTCACTTGTACTGAAAGTGCCAGTTTGATTCCCTTAATAAATCACTTTCTTAAAGAATCTTCCAAAGGTTCAACAAGAACCAATTAACCAACCAATAAACAACCATTCACACATGACGAATTTTCATTATCTTCCATTCACTCAGCACTTAAGTGTATTAACCAGCACTTAACTCCCACTGTATAAACACTCAGTGTATAATTATCCTCTCTCTCTCTCTCTCTCTCTCTCTCTCTCTCTCTCTCTCTCTCTCTCTCTTCATTCTAAAGAGAACAAGGCATTCAAGTTATTTGAGACGTTCGTGGTAAAGGGAACGTTTTCTTCATTTAACGAAAACAATACAGATCCTCCCCGACTTACGTCCGAGTTCCGTTCCGACCGACCGACCGACCGACCGACCGGTCGGATTTCGAAATGGAAGAATGTGGGAATTACGTTAGCATGGCATAAAGAAGTATACCTGTTCAGAATCCTCTTAACCTAATACATTTCTGTCATGATTATCTCGTGTGGGTTTTTTTTAAGCAACTTGCTTTATTACTTTGAGTTTCATTACTCACAAACTGATGTTCCATACTTGTAGACATCGTTCATAAGCTTTACAAATAAAAAATGGTGTATGGGGTGTAGCCTAGGCTAGGACCGTCAATTTTCACTATCGTACGCACGCAGCCGCTAGCGCTGGCGGACGTATGACCAAGGTTAATTTCTATATTTACGTACACATCTTTTTATTTTTCTAATTTATGGTGTATTTTTTTTCGGTCGTACGTGCGGATGGACGTACGTCGCATAGGTCGGAAGTCGGGGAGGATCTGTATAGGTTATCCACTGAGCGCCTGTCACCCGATCAGCGGACGGGTTTGGCTCTTAATAATAATAATAATAATAATAATAAAAATCTACACATTCCATTTCTAACACTGTCAACATGACCCCATCCTTGTTCAACTTGCCACTGTTCACCACTAGTTCATTCTCACGTTACAAAAATCATAATTTTTTTTCCCCATAGTCCGTATATATGATGCGTTACATGTTCTCCGTAGTGTCAACAAACTTAGACAAAAGGGAAAATATCCCAACCGTTTATCCTGATAGGAGGAGAAGAAAGGAGGAGAGAGAGATGCATGATAATATATACCAGGAAAGTACTCGAGGGTCTGGTCCCAAATTCGCATACTGCCACAATTTACTGGAGTGAGAGATATGGGAGGAAGTGTAAAATAAACCCAGTGAGGAGCAGGGGTGCGGTGGGCACAATAAAGGAGCACTGTATCAACATTCGGGGTCCCAGACTATTCAACATCTTACCAGAAGATATCAGAAACACGGCTGGAACCAGTGTAGAAGCCTTCAAGAGGAAACTGGACAAGTAGCTTCACCAGGTGCCAGATCAACCAGGCTGTGATGGATATGTGGGGCAGCGGGCCTCCAGCAGGAACAGCCTGGTTGACCAGGCAAGCACCAGACGAGCCTGGCACATGGCCGGGCTCAGAGAGTAGAGAAACTCTCGAAACTCTTCAAAGGTATATCAAAGGTATGTTGGAAAGGTAGGGTAGAGTACAACCTTTGTACATTTTCCACTTCTTTCCTCACTTTGGGTTGAGTGAGAGTGAGTGAGAGTGAGAGAGAGAGTGAGTGAGAGAGTCATTAGTGAGACAGCAGATTCCTATCATGATATCCACCTCCTTCCTTCCTTCCTCTTACTTTCTCTCTCTCTCTCTTAGCTTCCTTTCTGTCGTGCTCTCTTCTTTCCCATTCCTCCCTCCCTCCCTCTCTTCTCTCCCTTCATCTCCCTCCCTCAATATCCAAGGTCACGTAGTGAGGGAGGTATCAACTGCAGCCAGAATGTCTTGCTTTAAGGGAGGACACTTTTACCCTAACTTTCACCAACTTTCACACTCCCTTTCACCAACTTTCACAATTTTCATCATCACTCTCACCAACTTTCATCTCTCACTTTCCTCTTCCCCATCGCCAGCACCTTTCTCACTATCATCGCCTTTCCGACTACCATTCTTTTTATCCCCTCAGTCCCTCTCACCATTCCCCCAATCACCCCCAACATTTAAAATCACTCCAATACCGTAACCACTTTCACCATCAACCAATCACTCACCATCAACCAAGGTGTCCCGTAGCTCGATCGGTAGCGCACTCAATCGAGTGCGGGGGGTCGATTCCTGGTACGGGTGGGTACCTGGGTGTTAGTCGACTGGTGTGGGTCGCATTCTGGGAACAAAACTGACCTAATTTGCCCGAAATGCTCTGCATAACAAGGGTCTTTTTATACAGCAGTACGTCATTGATGACAGCTAGGCCTGTATACTTGTATAAAGGTTATTATTATTATTTTTATTATTATTATTAATCACTCGTGTCATCTCTTACACTGTCTCCACCACATCAATCACCCGCATCAATTCTCCTACAATTAACATTATCTCTTTTGTTGACTTTGGATGTATCTCCCTGGTTTCTTAAGTTATATATATATATATATATATATATATATATATATATATATATATATATATATATATACAGTGGTACCTCTACTTACGAGCACAATTCGTTCCAGTCTGCTATTCAAGTGCCGATACCGAAGGAATTTGTTCCCATAAGAAATAATGAAAATTAGGTTAATCCATTTCAGACCCCCAAAAATACACTTATATAATTGTTCGAGTTGGGAACTGCTCGTAAGTAGAGGTACCACTGTATAGGTATATATATATATATATATATATATATATATATATATATATATATATATATATATATATATATATATATATTTCACTGCATCAAGGATCACTCAAGACTACCTTCACTGCATCAAGGATCACTCAAGACTACCTTCACTGCATCAAGGATCACTCAAGACTACCTTCACTGCATCAAGGATCACTCAATACTACCTTCACTGCATCAAGGATCACTCAAGACTACCTTCACTGCATCAAGGATCACTCAAGACTACCTTCACTGCATCAAGGATCACTCAAGACTACCTTCACTGCATCAAGGATCACTCAAGACTACCTTCACTGCATCAAGGATCACTCAAGACTACCTTCACTGCATCAAGGATCACTCAAGA
The DNA here is from genome assembly GCA_009830355.1 of Cherax destructor. NCBI lineage: Eukaryota > Metazoa > Arthropoda > Malacostraca > Decapoda > Parastacidae > Cherax > Cherax destructor. Next base: position 175,661 of record WNWK01002001.1, on the reverse strand, counting down.
CTACCTTCACTGCATCAAGGATCACTCAAGACTACCTTCACTGCATCAAAGATCACTCAAGACTACCTTCACTGCATCAAGGATCACTCAAGACTACCTTTATTGCATCAAGGATTCACTCGCACCAGCCCAACAGTACAAACACTGCAGGTTACCCACACAGAGAACAACTTATATAACAGGGGAGGGTATAAGGTCAGACCTAGACGTATAAATGAGGAACTACGAAGAACTTCTAACTGGGATAAAAAATGGAGAATCACAACTAACCCAGATAAAGTCCTCATTAGCACCATTGGCTGTTCCGTATCAACAATAGAAGACAAAGGGGGTATCTCCATCAGAGATTCAGGTATCGCTATCAGAAACCCAAAAAAGATCCTGGGTTATGAGATGGACAGATTGCTTCACTCCACATCTCACATCACCAAAAAAGTGAACTTAGCAAAAGTCCGCCTCAGTCAACTATTCAGATTCAAAGAAGCGCCCTCCCACATCAAGAAGCACCTCCCACATCAAGAAGCACCCTCCCACATCAAGAAGCACCTCCATAAGATGATCAAACCTTTGCTTGAATACCCTTGCGTACCCATGTCACTAACAACTAAATCCAACGTGCTACAGCTCCAAAAGGTCCAGAACAAAGCCCTCCGCTTTATTACTGGCACCAAACAGGTTCAGGATGGAAGACCTGCGCATACAACAGGATATCGCTACAATTAATGTCAGGCTAGACAATCTAAAGAAAAGACAACTATTTGACATGCAGGAACTCTAAGTACCTGACAGTGAAAACCCTCCCTAACCAATGAACACCACCGACTACATCATCAACATACCTCCCCACAGAACCCAGAGAATGACCCTCCTAAAAAGAGACCGACACTTCATTCACAAGAACTTCCCACGACCAAGGATCCTGAGTGACCTCCCCGAAGAACTAGAAGAATGAACACCACCTGAACCATTCTACGTCCAACAACAAGGATAAATGCACCCCAATCTTGGGTGACCTACTTCGATCAATCTACACCTTACAACTAACCTCGTAACATCTGCAAAAAATCCTACTGCAGGACACCACCTCAGAAACTGCTTGACCGGCCAACTCCGGGTAGCAACCAATCTCCATCGAGCGCCCTGCAACTACCATCTGCAGAAGCAGCCTTACGACCGTTCTCTTGCGCAAAAAAAAGGCACTTGCAAATAGTATGTATCCCTCCAACTCAGTGGCATACTGGTATACTGCTGGTATAACTGTATTCATGAATAACACAACATACACACACAATTAAACTGCGCCAAAGTGGTTAGGCCACTTACCTTTACAACCCCACCTTCCCCCCGCCACCCTCCCAACCCTTTCCCATATTTCCATCCTTATCCATCCTTCTTCCTTCCCCATCTTACCAAAGTTCTGGTCATGCCTCACCTCGCCTTGACGTCTCTCTCACCCTGACACCCCACACCTGCCAGGATATACGCTCTACACAAACACAGGATATATAAATCCAGAGGTGTATTTTCTCTCAACGCGTATACGCTGAAAGTTAATTTTAATCCCTATTTTTGGGGATTAAACCAAGAGAACTTTTTTAATATACATTGGTTTATCAATAATTCCCCTCTTTTTTATAAACCTCGATAAACCAAACTTTACTAAAAAAAAAATGTTGTACTATATACAAAACCACGAGGGGAGTTAAATGATAGATTTAGGTCTTTCGTGGTGCAATCTACACATCATCAGGAACTTGCAATGTTTTATATAATATGTATATATATATATATATATATATATATATATATATATATATATATATATCATACATACATATTGTGCAGTAAATTGGGTTTACACACACATTAACCAACGAACATAATCTCAATGTGACCCCGTATCTACTTAGCGGAGTCTCACTAAAGACCAGTTATTGTTTCCTGGAGTCATCAGTCTCACCTGAAGCATAACGTGGCACCTCCACTCATCCCCTCCCCCCCGCGTCAACATCCAATATAAACACACGGCCTCGTTTGACGTTCCCTCCTTAGTTAGTTGTACCGCCTGAGCGGCTAGTTTATTGTGCACCCCTCATGCTCATCTTGTGAACAGGAGAGCAACAAAGTGGATTGCAGAGGTCACAATGGGTCACAACTAGCAGGCAATAAATTCACAAGCAAAGACAAGAGATATTTGCACAGCTAATTTCAAAGAACGGGCCAGGTAGATTAGCACAAGTAATTCCAAAGAACGGGCCAGGTAGATTAGCACAGCTAATTCCAAAGAATGGGCCAGGGAGATTAACATAGCTAATCAGTATGCAACAAGTGCAAGGAAGATTACCATAATCAATCAGCTGGCCAGTAATCGCCGGAGGGATTACCACAATCAATCCTGAAGGTCACGAGGGATTAACACAATCAATAATCAGAATATTTCATATTATTTTTCAAAAAATACATGAAACATTAAAATCTCAGGGATTACCACAATCAATCAAGATCACGAGGGATTACCATAATCAATCATCAAGATCACGAGGGATAAACACATCAATCATCAAGGTCACGAGAGATTACCACAATCAATCAAGGTCACGAGGGATTACCACAATCAAGCATCAAGGTCACGAGGTATAAACATCAATCATCAAGGTCACGAGGGATTATCACAATCAATCCTCAAGGTCATGAAAGATTACCACAATCAATCATCAGGGTCAATAGGGATTACCACAATCATCAGTCACGAGTGATTACCACAATCAATATTCAAGGTCACGTGGGATTACCACAATCACCAGAGTACCATCATGGTTGACACTCTCACCTGAGAATACATCTCCAGAGTACCATTATGGTTGACTCACATGAGAGTACACCACCAGAGTACCATCATGGTTGACACTCACCTGAGAGTACATCTCCAAAGTACCATCATGGTTGACACCCACCTGAGAGTACACCTCCAGAGTATCATCATGGTTGACACTCACCTGAGAGTACATCTCCAAAGTATCTGCATTATCAGTGCAAACCAACACCTGTAACCATCACCTGTAACCAACACCTGTAACCATCATCTGTAACCAACACCTGTAACCATCATCTGTAACCAACACCTGTAACCATCATCTGTAACCATCACCTGTAACCATCATCTGTAACCAACACCTGTAACCAACACATGTAACCATCACTTGTAACTAACACCTGTAATCAACACCTGTAACCAACACATGTAACCATCACCTGTAACCAACACCTGTAACCATCATCTGTAACCAACACCTGTAACCATCACCTGTAATCATCACCTGTAACCAACACTTGTAACCAACATCTGTAACCAACACCTGTAACCAACATCTGTAACCAACACCTGTAACCAACACCATAGTTAGTGAGTCTCTCTGATGAGAGACTAAATGCTGTAAACATGGAAAACTATGCATGACAGGAGAAAAACAGAGGAGCCATGATAGTGACTTACAAGATACATAAGAGTGAAGGAAGATAGCAGAGAACCACAGGGAAACAATATTAAACACGTAAGATCAGAATGGTGCCATGGAGACTCTAAGGAATATTTCACTCGTTTCAGAATGTTTTGGAGGCCGACATTCTTAGTCAGTGCTGGAGATTATCCTGCTGCTAGAATATTGCTGGAATGACGTTCCATGATGAAGGGAATGGAGACGTAAGAATGATGGGGAGGGTGTGGAGACGTAAGAATGATGAGGAGGGTGTGGAGAAGTAAGAATGATGAGGGTGTGGAGACGTAGGAATGATGAGGAGGGTGTGGAGAAGTAAGAATGATGAGGAGGGTGTGGAGACGTAAGAATGATGAGGAGGGTGTGGAGACGTAGGAATGATGGGGAGGGTGTGGAGACGTAAGAATGATGAGGAGGGTGTGGAGACGTAAGAATGATGAGGAGGGTGTGGAGACGTAAGAATGATGAGGAGGGTGTGGAGACGTAGGAATGATGAGGAGGGTGTGGAGACGTAGGAATGATGAGGAGGGTGTGGAGACGTAAGAATGATGAGGAGGGTGTGGAGAAGTAAGAATGATGAGGGTATGGAGACGTAGGAATGATGAGGAGGGTGTGGAGACGTAAGAATGATGAGGAGGGTGTGGAGACGTAAGAATGATGAGGAGGGTGTGGAGAAGTAAGAATGATGAGGGTATGGAGACGTAGGAATGATGAGGAGGGTGTGGAGACGTAAGAATGATGGGGAGGGTGTGGAGACGTAGGAATGATGAGGAGGGTGTGGAGACATAGGAATGATGAGGAGGGTGTGGAGACGTAAGAATGATGAGGAGGGTATGGAGACGTAGGAATGATGAGGAGGGTGTGGAGACGTAGGAATGATGAGGAGGGTGTGGAGACATAGGAATGATGAGGAGGGTGTGGAGACGTAGGAATGATGAGGAGGGTGTGGAGACATAGGAATGATGAGGAGGGTGTGGAGACATAGGAATGATGAGGAGGGTGTGGAGACGTAGGAATGATGAGGAGGGTGTGGAGACGTAGGAATGATGAGGAGGGTGTGGAGACGTAGGAATGATGAGGAGGGTGTGGAGACATAGGAATGATGAGGAGGGTGTGGAGACATAGGAATGATGAGGAGGGTGTGGAGACGTAGGAATGATGAGGAGGGTGTGGAGACGTAGGAATGATGAGGAGGGTGTGGAGACGTAGGAACGATGAAGAAGGAATGGAGACGTAGGAATGATAATGAAAGGGAATGAGACCTACTTAAGTAGCCTTAAAATCAGTTATGACAGGTACCTAGGGCCAGGAGCTCTGACTCGACCCCAACACGAATAAGTAACCACACAAAAGTCATACTCTCGTATTAATGACCACAAAGGCAGCAGGGCCAATTTTTGTGTGTATATGTGTTAAATGTTTGTATGAATTAATTTGTACTGACAAACAATACAATTAGCTGTAATAACCTGTTGTTTGCAGAACAACAGTGGGAACATTAACACGCCTGTTTAACACTGTTGATTGACACTTACTGCCTGTTGAAATGCTATTAGGTTAATATATAACAAAGAAATTTTTGTTTTCATACTGGAATAAATATGTGAGGGGAATATCCAGGTTAAGTCTGTTTGACAAATAATAATATTCAGTACATTAATGTATTAAAAACTTTTAGTGACATCACATAATATTCAGTACATTGATGTATTAAATTCTTTTACTTAAGTAATGTTATGGTGTTTTTTCACGTTAATAAACACTCAGATTAGCGTGTCAACAAAATGTTTGACACCTGTTTATCAGTTTGAGAATTAAATGATCCCAAACACGAAATGTTTACACATGACCATTTCAGAAGTAGTTCAATATAAATCAATCTTAAACAATTCCACACATTGTTAAACACAATACTGATGCATCATCACCGACTCGACCCCTGCAACCACAAATAGGAGAGTACAAATAGGCGAGTACACACACACACACACACACACATCAACCAAGGGAGCCACGACCACAACATGCACTATCGTAAGAGGGACAAATAGGGCAGATAAAGATGATCTGGTTGAATCAAGAGAACTAGGATCGAGAAGACACAGGTGGTGGCTATAAACCCAGGTGGTAGCTGTAAACACAAATAAACAAAGGGAATATGTGGCTGGAACAAGTAACAAACATGGTTGTGAGTTAGACCTGCCTAGCATGAGCCAGTAGGCCTACTTCAGGGTTCTTTCTTTTCTCTTGTATCTCGGGAAGATAGAGAGAAGACTGCAAGTAATATCCTTGGGGGATGAGGGAAACACTACTGTTACCTATCTGGCACCTGTGAGTGGAAGGGGGGGTCATCATGGCACCCAATCCCTGCAAATAGCACTTCCCCCTCTGTTGTCTAACCTCAAACTCCCTTTTTCCCCTCCGCACACACCTGCCGTCTATCCCACCCCATCCCGTACTGTTCTCTTCCTGGAAGCATGTGGTTCCCACATCCCTCCCTCTGCTCTCTCTTACCCCTCTACCAAGAACACGTCAGGCACTCTCCACCCCTCACCCCAGCTTCCCCTCACCCCAGCTTCCCCTCACCCCAGCTTCCCCTTCACTCTGACACACTACACATCTGACACACATCCGTAGCATCACAAATCTGATTTTTGCTCTTTTTTTTTACAGGATTTAAACCGAGTCAGGATGAGAGTTCCTTCCTTCATTTACAAACTAAAAGCTGTTACCTACCTCAGCTCATATGACAGCTTTACCTAGCTTTACCTCCCCCTCTTCTCTCTCTCTCTCTCTCTCTCTCTCACTCTCTCTCACTCTCTCTCTCTCTCTCACTCTCTCCCTCAGGGCAGTAAAACAATAACTCAGCTACCGTGGGGAAAAAAATACCTGGTGAATTTATTTTGAGGACAGGACGAACTACGACTCAGAGCAAGAACACGGGAATATGCGAGTACATGTGGTGCACAAGAGCACATTACAGTACATGGGGTACGTGAGAGTACATGGGGCACATGAGAGTACATGGGGGTACATGGGAATACATGTGGTATATGGAAGTTCATGAATGCTCACAGGAGTACATTTGGTTAATGGGAGAACACTATAGTACGTGAACGTTTATGTGAGTACATTATAGGTCATAGTGGTTAGTATATGACAATGGTTACGAGTACACGAGACTACATAAATAGTACATATGACATTTTACTTGAGTACATAGATACGAGAGTACATATGAGAATACATTAGAGTACACGGGAGAATATTTGAGCACACGGTAGTACATGAGAGTACATTAGAGTACATGCAACGAGGGGTAATGCAATATTTTACGAGTACTGTCAAATTCTTGTGCTGAGGAAAACTGATGTGCTGTATAGAAATCTAGTTGGCACTCTAGTTACCTCTCCAGTTGGCACTCTAGTTGGTTCTCTAGTTGGCACTCTAATTAGCACTCTAGTTTTCTACTCTAGTTGACTCTCCAGTTGGCACTCTAATTAGCACTCTAGTTGGTACTCTAGTTGGCTCTCTAGTTGGCTCTCTAGTTGGCTCTCTAGTTGGCACTCTAGTTAGCACTCTAGTTGGCTTTCTAGTTGGCTCTCCAGTTGGCACTCTATTTAGCACTCTAGTTGGCTCTCTAGCTGGCTCTCTATTTGGCTCTCTAGTTGGTACTCTAGTTGGCACTAGTTGTGAGAGTGTCGAGTCTTGACACACAAGGTCACAAGGGTAGAGAAAGAGAAGAGAGAACGTGGAGGAAAACGAAAAAGAGATGGAGGAGGAGGAGGAGGAGAAGGAGGAAAGATATATAATACAGAGGTGGAAGAAAAAGAGGGAATAACCAGAGGAAGAGGAAGAGAGGAGTTATTCTCCTCCGTTTCTCTATTTCCCCTACGTGGAAGCAGAGCATCCCTCTCCCTCAAACCCTACCTCATGGGAGGGGGGTTGGGGAGCGGGGGAAGCAGCCAGCCAGAGAAATCAATAGCTACCGTCTCTCTCTCTCTCTCTCTCTCTCTCTCTCTCTCTCTCTTCTGAAATACATCGTTTGTGTTTATGTATCTTTGGTCTTAAACACGGAAACTGTTCTCAAAACTTCCTGATGCCGCCCCTTTCACCCTGCCCACCCTCTCTATCCCTCTCCCACCCACTCACACCCTCCTTCATCTACCCTCTCCTCTCAGAGTGTGACAATGCTGTAAGAATGACTCGAGACTGACTAGACCCCTAGACTTACAACACATTGTTGGATGACTCTAGACTGACTCTATCCCTAGACTTACACCACACACTGCTGGTTGATTCTAGGCTGACTGGATCGCTAGACTTACACCACACACTGCTGGTTGATTCTAGACTGACTGGGTCCCTAGACTTACACCACACACTGCTGGTTGATTCTAGGCTGACTGGATCCCTAGACTTACACCACACACTGCTGGTTGATTCTAGGCTGACTTAATCCCTAGACTTACACCACACACTGCTGGTTGATTCTAGACTGACTGGATCCCTAGACATACACCACACACTGCTGGTTGATTCTAGGCTGACTTAATCCCTAGACTTACACCACACACTGCTGGTTGATTCTAGACTGACTGGATCCCTAGACTTACACCACACACTGCTGGTTGATTCTAGACTGACTGGGTCCCTAGACTTACACCACACACTGCTGGTTGATTCTAGACTGACTGGGTCCCTAGACTTACACCACACACTGCTGGTTGATTCTAGACTGACTGGGTCCCTAGACTTACACCACACACTGCTGGTTGATTCTAGACTGACTGGATCCCTAGACTTACACCACACACTGCTGGTTGATTCTAGGCTGACTGAATCCCTAGACTTACACCACACACTGCTGGTTGATTCTAGACTGACTGAAACTCTAGACTTACACCACACACTGCTGGTTGATTCTAGACTGACTGGATCCCTAGACTTACACCACACACTGCTGGTTGATTCTAGGCTGACTTAATCCCTAGACTTACACCACACACTGCTGGTTGATTCTAGGCTGACTTAATCCCTAGACTTACACCACACACTGCTGGTTGATTCTAGGCTGACTTAATCCCTAGACTTACACCACACACTGCTGGTTGATTCTAGGCTGACTGGATCCCTAGACTTAACCACAAGCAAACAAAATAATACTTAAAATATAAAGAGGAGGTGTTGGTCAGCAAAAAAAAAAATAGTCTCCCTTAAAATATATTGGAAATTTCAACATCAAAATATATTAGAGATTTCAACAACAGTCGCATCTTCGCCCAGTCCTAAGATTAAAAGTAAGATTTGCCCCAAAACGCCCGAAATTAAGATAAAATGGTGAGTTCGAGTCAGGGAGGGAACCAACTAAAGGACGCCCAGGGGCTGGAGGACATTGCTCTTTCATGTTCAAGACGCTGACAGTCGCCGCCCACGGCGGAGTCGAACCGGAGGTGCAAGGAAGTTAAGAGTGATGACAGCATCACAAGTCAGGTGTGGTGTTGCAGTTCTTGGGGCACAACTAAGAGACTACGAGACAAACTAGAAAACACTCGTTCACAACCTCACAAACCAACAACCTCACTGCCACACAACCTCGCAGCCTCACAATCGCACACTCACAAACCAACAACCTCACCACCACAGCCTCACAATACCACAGCCTCACAACCCAACAAACTCAAAACCTCACCACCACACAACCCCATAGCCTCACAACCTCACAGTCCCTCAACCTCACCATCATACAACCCCACAACCTCACAACCTCGACTCTAACCAGTAACTCTGAATGTTAGTTAACCAGTTACTGATAACATTGTAAATGTTAGTTAACCATTTACTGATAACATTGTTAATATTTGTTAACTAGTTATTGATAACTGGTTAATTAACATTAACCAGTTACTAAGAACATTGTTAATGTTAGTTAACCCGGTTACAGTTAATAAAGATAATGAGAGCTGACCACTATCACAGAGAGAGAGAGAGAGAGAGAGAGAGAGAGAGAGAGAGAGAGAGAGAGAGAAAGAGAGAGAGAGAGAGGTTAATGACCGATGAACCAGCAACAGAAACAAGTTAATGAAGGCTAATCGCCTCCCTATAATTAGCACAGATAATGAAAATTAACCCAACTATGGATATCATGACTAATGGAGGCCTGTTAACTGCAAGTTGTCGTTTTCTTTCTTCTACTGTTCACTTTCTCGCTTTCTTCAAAAGTTTTCTCTACGGTGTCTGTTTTTTTTTTTTCCTTTACCGTTTGTCTTTCCCTGTTGCTGTGTGAGCGGTAGTCGTTAAACAGAGCCTGTTTGGGTGGTAGCTGCTGTTGTTGTTATTGTTTTTGTTCTTGCTGTTGTTGATGTTGTTGTTGTTGTTGATGTTACACACAACCCGCACATAGAAGAGAGGAGCTTACGACGACGTTTCGGTCCGACTTGGACCATTTACAAAGTCACACTAACACACAGGACAGGAAGAAGGGGTATTTATAGGCAGGCAGACAGGGGAGGGCACAAGAAAGTGGTGGAGGGGTAATAATGGAGGTAGTAGTGGTAGTGGTAGTAGTAGTAGTAGTAGTAGTAGTAGTAGTGGAGACAGTCATAATCTAGGAAAGGAGCACTGCAATGAAGCTGGCGGTCCGCATAGGGTAAGGACAACAACACAGAGGGGGAAAAATGAAAATAAAATAAAATAAAGGACAAATACAAGGCAAAAGAAAAGAAAGAAAACACAGAGGAGAAAGGAGAAAGAGGAGAAGGGGGGAAGAGACCGAAACGTCGTCGTAAGCTCCTCTCTTTTATATGTGCGGGTTGTGTGTGTATTGTTCCAGTCACGGTATTGGTGATGTTGTTGTTGTTGGTGATGTTGTTGTTGCTGTTGTTGGTGAGGTTGCTGTTGTTGGTGTTGTTGCAACTGTAAGAGTTGTTGCTGTTGCTATTGCTGTTGTTATAGTTGCTTTTGTTGTTGCTGTTAGTGGTGTTGCTGTTGTTGATGGCGTTGCTGTTGCTAGTGTTGCTGCTGCGGGTGCTGTTGTTGTTGGTGGTATTGCTGTTGTTGCTCTTGTTGATTTCTCTTGTCGTTGTTTTTTATTATTGTCACTTACAGTGTTGATGCCCTTTTGTTTTTGGTTGCTGTTTTCTTTAACAAAAGCAATACTTTTACTTATTGTAAGAGTTGTCAAGACTCACTTTATCACTATTTTTCTTTTGTCAGTCAAGAATTATAATTAATTCCAACATGACTCATTCCCCCCCAAAAAAAAAAAAAAAAAATCCTCTTCAATCAAGGCAAAAACTCTTCTATTTATTCCAACAAAAGCAAAATAATTATGGAAGAAAACTGGTTTCAATCTCTAGACCAATGTAAAAAAAAATTGGGAACTGTCTTTAGCCAGGCAAATCCTATTTTCTTAAGCAAACAAGAAGGGTTCTCCAATTAGGCCGTCGTCTTTAGGACCAGACATTGATCCAGAGAGAGAGAGAGAGAGAGAGAGAGAGAGAGAGAGAGATAGTGAGGGAGAGAGAGAGAGAGAGAGAGAGAGAGAGAGAGAGAGAGAGAGAGAGATTGATGTAGGTAAAAGCTCTTAGCTTGTACATAAAATTAGAAACCTTTAACTTAACCTTGTAAAACTCTGTGTAAGAGAGAGAGAGAGAGAGAGAGAGAGAGAGAGAGAAGAGAGATAGAGAGAGAGAGAGAGAGAGAGAGAGAGAGAGAGAGAGAGAGAGTATCCTTCTCTTCCTATACTTACACGAAGCTGCCATGGACGAAACCTCGAGGCAAGAGCTGCAACACAAACCTGGATAAAAAAATCGAAACATTATAAAGATCAGTACAAGACTGACCATTGAAATTATAAGTAAAACAAAAATATGGACATTTAGTAGGCCTATCTGGAAAACAACTTTACGAAAAAGAACTGATTTAGATAGTGTAGAGGCTGATGCTACTTCAGGAACGAACTTGGTCAGAAGGCTACGCTTCCCTTCCTCGGATCAAAGCTGGTTGTCTCCTTTTTCCCCTCTGGCGCTGTATGACTCCCTACGGATTTAGCGCTTTTTTGTGAATGCGCTGTTAACCAGACACTTTCTTGGTACTATGAACTATTCAGGATACAATACTGATAGTTATAGTAGAGGTGGCGATAGTAGTAGTGGTAGATGGAGAGGTGGTAGATGAAGAGGTGATGGTGGTGGTAGTGGTGGTAAATGTAGAGCTGGTGGTGATGGTGGTAGATGAAGAGGTGGTGGTAGATAAAGAGGTGGTGATGATAGTGGTAGATGAAGAGGTGATGGTGGTAGATGGAGAGGTGGTGATAGTGGTAGTGGTGGTAGATGAAGAGGTGGTGATGGTGGTAGTGGTGGTAAATGAAGTGGTGATGGTGGTAGATGAAGAGGTGGTGATGGTGGTAGTGGTGGTAAATGAAGTGGTGATGGTGGTAGATGAAGAGGTGGTGGTAGCGGTGGTAGACGAAGAGGTGGTAGTGATGGTAGATGAAGAGGTGGTGGTAGCGGTGGTAGATGAAGAGGTGGTGGTAGTGGTGGTAGATGAAGAGGTTGTGGTAGTGGTGGTAGATGAAGAGGTGGTGGTAGCGGTGGTAGATGAAGAGGTGGTGGTAGTGGTGGTAGATGAAGAGGTGGTAGTGATGGTAGATGAAGAGGTGGTGGTGATAGTGGTAGATGAAGAGGTGGTGGTGATAGTGGTAGATGAAGAAGTGGTGGTAATAGTGGTAAATGAAGAGGTGGTGGTGGTGAAAGTGGTAAATGAAGAGGTGGTGGTGATAGTGGTAAATGAAGAGGTGGTGGTGATAGTGGTAAATAAAGGTGGTGGTGATAGTGGTAGATGAAGAGGTGGTGGTGATGGTGTTAGATGAAGAGGTGGTGATGATGGCGGTAGTTATATATAATGATATCACTATATTGATAATGTTACTGTATTGATAATGATGTTACTGTATTGATAATGATGTTACTGTATTGATAATGATGTTAATGTATTGATAATGATGTTACTGTATTGATAATGTTACTGTATTGATAATGATCTTACTGTATTGATAATGATGTCACAGTATTGATAATGATGACACTTGATAATAATGCCACTCTACTGATAATGATGTCAGTATATTGATAATGTTATTAGCTAGTTGTGAGTGCCAGTGCAGTATGATGTGTCAAGACTGTGTCAATACTGTATCAAGACTGTGTCAAGACTGTGTCAAGACTGGGCCAAGACTGTCAGGACTGTGTCAAGACTGGGTCAAGACTGTCAGGACTGTGTCAAGACTGTCAAAACTGTATCAAGACTGCGTCACGACTGTGTCAGAACTGTGTCAAGACTGTGTCAGGACTGTCAAAACTGTGTCAAGACTGTGTCAAAACTGTGTCAAGACTGTGTCAAGACTGCGTCACAACTGTATCAGGACTGTCAAGACTGTGTCAAGACTGCTTCACGACTGTGCCAAGACTGTCAGGACTGTCAGGACTGTGTCAAGACTGTGTCAGGACTGTGTCAAGACTGTGTCAAGTGTGTCAAAACTGTGTCAGGACTGTGTCAAAACTGTGTCAGGACTGTGTCAAGAATGTGTCAAGACTGTACCAAGACTGTGTCAAGACTGTGTCAAGACTGCGTCAAGACTGTGTCAGGACTGTGTCAAGACTGTCAAAACTGTGTCAAGACGGTGCCAAGATTGTGTCAGGACTATGTCAGGACTGTGTCAAGACTGTCACGACTGTGTGAAAACTGTGTCCGGACTGTCAAAACTGTGTCAGGACTGTGTCAAGACTGTCAAAACTGTGTCAAGACTGTGTCAAGACTGCGTCACGACTGTCAAGACTGTGTCAAGACTGCATCACGACTGTGTCAAGACTGTCAGGACTGTGTCAAGACTGTGTCAGGACTGTGTCAAGGCTGTCAGGACTGTGTCAAGACTGTCAGGACTGTGTCAAGACTGTCAGGACTGTGTCAAGACTGTGTCAAGTGTGTCAGGACTCTGTCAAGACTGTGTCAGGACTGTCAGGACTGTCAAGATTGTGTCAAGACTGTGCCAAGACTGTGTGAAGACTGCGTCAAGACTGTCAAGACTGTCAATACTGTCAAGACTGCTTCACGATTGTCAAGACTGTCAGGACTGTCAAGACAGTGTCAGGACTGTGTCAAGACTGTCAAGACTGTGTCAGGACTGTGTCAGGATTATGTCAGAACTGTGTCAGAACTGTGTCAAGACTGTGTCAAGACTGTGTCAGGACTGTGTCAAGACTCTCAAGACTGTGAAAGAGAGTGTGTCAAGACTGTGAAAGAGTGTGTCAGGACTGTGTCAATGTCACGCAGAAAGTGGCAGAAAACTGGGTTTATTGCACCTGCTAAGGTAAATTATTACCAGAAAAATAGTTATTAATAAGACCCTAAAAAACAGCAATATTGCACCTGCAAAGGTAAGGTATCATTTAGTAGAAGTATTTTATAGTTAAGCCTTCCTCTAACCAATCCAATCCAGTATGATAAGTGACTTTCCAGGTTTCAAACTTGAATTATCACATAAAATTTGATAATTCTCCCATATACAGGCCCCCCATGTTACGCAGAAAGTGGGAGCTCCTGGGAGTTAAGGCCTTGTCTGAGGTCAAGGGTAAAAGTTTCACAAATTTCATGTAGAAACAGTCCACCCAGGGCTATCCCAGTCAAAACAGAAAGCGCTAAACCAGCATTTATTACATCAATGGGTTGGTTATTATAGGGTTCAGGCAAAATATAGTATTTATTTTCATTTATTAGCATTAACACTATATACACACACTAGATAAAAAAATCCAACATTTCTCTTAGCATACATACGCAAATAAGGTATATAGGGAGCCGGCAGGCGGGAAGAGTCCTAGGAAAATCAAGGCACACATTTATGTATGGGGTGGTGCACAGTGGACACCAGACCATACCCCACTCTACTCTCTGACCGACCCCATTTCATCCAAAATCACCAGCCCTCACACATCTAACAGAGCCCTGACCACATCAGAGCCCCAGTGAGCCTACTAGTAAGCACTAAAGTAGTCTATGGCGTGAGTTTGCTAAACAAAAGGAGTGCAAAACTTAGCTTAAACCGCGTCTGGCCAGCGTGTTTATCACCCGTGCTGCTCCCCACGTGACTGACCCCGCCAACCCACCCACTCTATCCTATCCTTGGAAAATAAATCCCGACAGGATTTCCTACATTCCACTGTTTAAACTACTTTACAGTACCCACAAAATGCATAGCATATTTCTAAAATTATGGTTTGCATTTATCCATAGTTCATACATTTTGATTTACAATTATGTTTATAAAATTATGGCACACTTCTCCATATATTTACTCAGCAATGCAGCAATTTGCATAACAGTCAAGACTGTGTCAAGACTGTGCCAAGACTGTGTCAAGACTGTGTCAAGACTGTGTCAAGACTGTGTCAAGACTGTGTCAAGACTGTATCAAGACTGTGTCAAGACTGTGTCAAGACTGTGCCAAGACTGTGTCAAGACTGTGTCAAGACTGTGCCAAGACTGTGCCAAGACTGTGTCAAGACTGTGTCAAGACTGTGTCAAGACTGTGTCAAGACTGTGCCAAGACTGTGTCAAGACTGTGTCAAGACTGTGTCAAGACTGTGCCAAGACTGTGTCAAGACTGTGTCAAGACTGTGTCAAGACTGTGTCAAGACTGTATCAAGACTGTGTCAAGACTGTGTCAAGACTGTGTCAAGACTGTGTCAAGACTGTGTCAAGACTGTGTCAAGACTGTGCCAAGACTGTGTCAAGACTGTGTCAAGACTGTGCCAAGACTGTGCCAAGACTGTGTCAAGACTGTGTCAAGACTGTGCCAAGACTGTGTCAAGACTGTGTCAAGACTGTGTCAAGACTGTGCCAAGACTGTGTCAAGACTGTGTCAAGACTGTGTCAAGACTGTATCAAGACTGTGTCAAGACTGTGTCAAGACTGTGTCAAGACTGTGTCAAGACTGTGTCAAGACTGTGTCAAGACTGTGCCAAGACTGTGTCAAGACTGTGTCAAGACTGTGCCAATACTGTGTCAAGACTGTGCCTCTCAGTGTACAAGTCTAAGAGCATTAATGAAATCCACCACTACCACCACCACCAACACCACTACCACCACCACCAACACCACTACCACCACCACCAACACCACTACCACCACCACCAACACCACTACCACCACCACCAACACCACTACCACCACCACCAACACCACTACCACCACCACCAACACCACTACCACCACCACCACGACTATCACTTCCACCACCACCACCACCACTACCACCACCATTACCACCACCACGACTAATCGTCCGTGTTCACCTGTCAGCTGTGTAAGGTCTCAGGCATTCATTATGTACAGGTGCAGCAGATTACCTGCCAGGTGACCAAGGACACGCGGAATCGAGGAGTAGGTGACAACTTCACCTAGCTGGGGTTCGTTGGAGAGGTGTTGGAGGTTGCTGGAGGTTGCTGGGGAGGTAGCGGTGTGGGGGGGAGTGTGTGAGAGTAGCTCTCTCTCTCTCTCAATCTATCTCTCTTTCTCTATCTCTCTCTTTCTCTATGTATCTCTCATTCTCTATCTCTTTCTCTCTATCTATCTCTCTTTCTCTATCTATCTTTCTCTATCTATCTCTCTTTCTCTATCTATCTCTCTTTCTATCTCTCTTTCTCTATCTATCTCTCTTTCTCTCTATCTATCTCTATTTCTCTCTATTTCTCTTTCTCTCTATCTCTCTTTCTCTCTATCTCTCTTTCTCTCTATCTCTATTTCTCTATATATCTCTTTCTCTCTATCTCTCTTTCTCTCTATCTCTCTTTCTCTCTATCTCTCTTTCTCTCTATCTCTCTTTCTCTCTATCTCTCTTTCTCTCTATCAATCTCTCTTTCTCTTTATTTACCTTTCTTTCTATCTATCTCTCTTTCTCTCTATCCATCTCTCTTTCTCTATATATCTCTCTTTCTCTATCTCTCTCTCTCCCGTTCCGTGGTTCTAATTCAAAACACATGTCTAAAAACTAAGCCAAAGTGGCTCTAATTCAAAACACATGTCTGAAAAACTAATTCAAAACATATGTCTAAGGAAATAATTAAAAAAACATGTCTAAAAAAAACTAAGCCAGAATGGTTCTAATTGAAAACACATGTCAAAAAAATCTGTGCCATCTAGACGCCTCTGAAAAATATAATCCCATTAATCCAGGCAGTGTATAATCCCATTATTCCAGGCAGTCTAGCAGACACTGTCTGGATTAATGGGACTAGACATAAGAAATAAAGAGCACTGTCTCCTGCAGTTCTCTGTCTTTCTTATGTTTACTCAAACCTTCCTTCTATATACCCCTTTCAAGCGATTTTTCTTTTTAAACATCTTTCAGACGACTTTTAGAACTTTAGACTACTTTTAGAAGTTTTAGGCGATTTTAGACGGCTTCTAGATGACTTTTAGGACTTTTACACGGCTTTTCAACGACTTTTAGAACCTTTGGACCTTTTAGATGAGTTTTAGACGACTTTTAGTCGTTTTAGACTTTCAGATGACTTTTAGACATTTTAGACGACTTTTAGACGGCTTTTTGACGATTTTTAGACGACTTTTAGATGTATTTTAGACTTTCAGTCGGCTTTTAGACGACTTTTAGACGGATCTTCAGCTTAGGATTGTCTGGCTGCAGAGCGAAACATAACGGGGGACCTTTAGACAGGTGAGTCAAGAGTTTTGCTCACTTCATCCAGTTAATTATTAACTTATGCTCAGACGTCTGTCTGTGTGTCTGTATGACTCTGTCTGTCTGTCTGTCTCTCTCTCTGTCTGTCTGTCTCTCTTAACACACTCTAATAGTCGGGCAGCAGCCTGGGTGCCGACAATGAGTCAGCAGGATGTTGCTTATTAGCGTACAACTGTGAACAGCGGGGCTGTTCACGACCACGTGATCACAACTAGACATGACGACCCCCTGTCCCCACCCCTCCTTCTACTTCTCCCTCACCACCACAACAACTAACTGACTAAAGAAAAAAAATCAAGACTCTTTCCCTACCACCACCTCCCTTTTTTCCCCCCAGTATACCCCCTACACCACCACCTCCCACAAACACACACACACACATGGGGATCCACAGGGGTCAGTCCTAGGACCGGTGCTGTTTCTGGTATATGGGAAGGACATGAAGGAAGGATAAGACTCAGAAGTGTCCCTGTTTGCAGACGATGTGAAGCTGACTAAGAGAATTCAATCGGATGAGGATCAGGCAGGACTACAAAGGGATCTGAACAGGTTGCAAGCCTGGTCTAGCAAATGACTCCTGGAGTTTAACCCCACCAAGTGCAAAGTCATGAAGATCGGGGAAGGTCAAAGGAGACCGCAGACAGAGTACAGTCTAGTGGGCCAAAGACTGCAAACCTCACTCAAGGAAAAGGATCTTGGGGTGAGTATAATACCGAGCACATCCCCTGAAACGCACATCAACCAAATAACTGCTGAAGCATATGGGTGCCTGGCAAACCTAAGTATAGCATTCCGACGCCTCAGTAAGGAATCATTCAAGCCGCTGTACAAAGTGTACGTCAAGCCCATATTGGAGTATGCAGCACCAGTTTGGAACCCACACCTTGTCAAGCACGTCAAGAAATTAGAGAAATTAAAGACTAGTCCCGGAGCTAAGAGGTATGTCCTATGAGGAGAGGTTAAGGGAAATCGACCTGATGACAATGGAGGACATGAGGGATAGGGGGGACATGATAACGACATATAAAATACTGAGAGGAATTGACAAGGTGGATAGGGACAGGATGTTCCAGAGATGGGACACAGCAACAAGGGGTCACAATAGGAAGTTGAAGACTCAGATGAGCAACATGGATGTTAGGAAGTATTTCTTCAGCTATAGAATTGTCAGGAAGTGGAACAATCTGGAGAGTGATGTAGTGGAGACAGGATCCATACATAGCTTTAAGAAGAGGTATGATAAAGCTCATGGAGCAGGGAGTGGACCTAGTGACCCAGTGAAGAGGCGGGGCCAGGAGCTATGAATCGACCCCTGCAACCACAGTTAGGTGAGTACACACACACACTGTATATTACCTGTCACTCTTCAACGTGCGTACTCTTCTGCACGATCGTTTACTGGCACAACTTTTGTAGACGAGACGTTTCGCTCAGGTAAAAACTTCATCAAGTCGACGAATGACTTGATTAATCTCTGAACTGAGTGTGACGTTTCCCCAGTCAACGTTGTCTAAATCAACGTTGTAACTGAAGGATGTTTTCCAATGATCAACACCCCCGCGGCCAGGTCCTAGACCAAGCCTCCTGCGGGATTAGTGCCTAATCAACCAGGCTGTTGCTGATGGCAGCACGCAGTCCAACATTCCAACCGCAGCCGCTCTGTCAGGAACTGATTTGAGGAACGTGTCAAGTTTTCTCCTGAAGACAGCCAGAGGTTTGTTAGTAACTTCCCTTGTGTACGATGAGAAGGGGTTGAAGAGTCGGGGACCTCTGACACTCATCGAGTTCTCTCAGTGTACTCGTTGCACCCCTGCATTTCAGTGAAGGTATGTTTCACTGTCTGCCAAGTGTCTTGTTGTCGTATGGAGTGATGCAGGCTTGGAGGTTAGGGGCCAGCACCTGCAGGATTTTCCAGGTGTAAATTATGGTGTAACTTTCTCACCTACATACCAAGGAATACAGTTGAAGGGACTTTAAACGTTCACAGTAGTTCAGATGCTTGAGTGTAAACGGACAGTGAAAGTTCTCTGTATGTATTCCAGCTCAGTAATGTCGCCTGCCTCGAATGGGCCCGATAGTATACAGCAGTGTTCCAGCCTGGAGAGAACAAGTGACCTGAAGAATATCACCACTGACTCAGCATATCTTGTCTTGAAAGTTCTAGTTATCCAGCCGACCATTTTTACCTTGCAGTAGCAACAGCGACATTGTTGTGACCATTGAAGGTGAGATCTTCTGACATCATCACTCCCAAAGTCTCGCAAACGGAACTTCCGCTCTATTAAATGATTTAAGTTCAGCCTGTATTCTGTAACAGTCTTTATTTCCTCCATTCTTCCATAGAGGAGCAACTGAAACTCGTCCTAGTTAAGCACCATACTCTTATCTGAGGCAGACTGGAAGACTTGATATATACTCGTATATCCACTTGAAGATTCGCTGTGTCTTCTGCGAAAAGAATAAAAATTTGCATTCCCAACTGGCTGCCTTCAAGAGGGAGCTGGACAGATACCTAAAGTCACTTGATGAGTAAGATACATGTGTAACAGTTAGGTATCTTTATTGTTGAAACGTTTCGCCTACACAGTAGGCTTCTTCAGTCAGATACAGAGGCAGCAGGTGTAGTGGTGAATTGAAGATGATGTAATCCGTCCATTAACCTTGGAGAAATAGTATTCGAAGTGGTCAGGCCCTGGAGAAGAGTTCAGCTCCATGGTCTGGAACGATATCGTTCCAGACACCTGGTGAGTCTCACACCTGGTCACTCATGGCGACACCTGGTGTGACTCCCACCTGGTCATCCTTGACGTCAGCAACCACACGTGTTTGACGCATTTTGAGACCTCTCTCTCCCTTATCACGTGACCACCACGTGACCACCACGTGACCACCATCACATGTCCATCACCAAGTGACCTTCACCACGTGACTACCACCACGTGAGCTTCACCACGTGACCTCCACCACGTGATCTCCATCACGTGACCTCCGCCATGTGACCATCACTCATAACATAAATAATGAAGATAATAATTATAACTCTGTCTTATCTTTATAAATAAATTCAGTAAGAGTTATCACGTGGCAACAATGTACAGGAAGTCAACTATCTGATTTCAATAAGATATTTTTATTTATACTTTATTATTATTAATGACAGGGCAGTGTGTGTGTGTGTGTGTACTCACCTAGTTGTGGTTGTAGGGGTCGATTCATAGCTCCTGGCCCCGCCTCTTCACTGGCCGCTACTGGGTCACTCTCCCTGCGCCATGAGCTTTATCATACCTCTTCTTAAAGTTATGTATGGAACCTGCCTCCACTACATCGCTTCCCAAACTATTCCACTTCCCGACCACTCTGTGACTGAAGAAATACTTCCTAACATCCCTGTGATTCATCTGAGTCTTCAACTTCCAACTGTGTCCCCTTGTTGCTGTGTCCCATCTCTGGAACATTCTGTGTGTGTGTGCGTGTGTGTGCGTGTGCGTGTGTGTACTCACCTAATTGTACTCACCTAATTGTGGTTGCAGGGGTCGAGACTCAGCTCCTGGCCCCGCCTCTTCGCTGTCTGCTACTGGGTCTCTGCTCTCCCTGCTCCATGAGCTTTATCATACCTTGTCTTAAAACTATGTATGGTTCCTGCCTCCACTATATCTTTCTCTAGACTATTCCACTTCCTGACTACTCTGTGGCTGAAGAAATGCTTCCTAACATCCCTTTGACTCATTTGAGTCTTCAGCTTCCAGTTGTGTCCCCTTGTTTCTGTGTTCCCTCTCTGGAACATCCTATCACTGTCTACCTTGTCAATTCCCCGCAGTATTTTGTATGTCGTTATCATGTCTCCTCTGACCCTTCTTTCCTCCAGTGTTGTTAGTCCTATTTCCCTCAACCTTTCTTCATAAGACAGACCCCTGAGTTGTGGAACTAACCTTGTCGCAAACCTTTGCACTTTCTCTAGTTTCTTTACGTGCTTGACCAGGTGTGGGTTCCAGACTGGTGCTGCATATTCTAGTATGGGCCTGACGTACACGGTATACAGTGTCTTGAACGATTCCTTGTTAAGATAACGGAACGCTAATCTTAGGTTTGCCAGTCGCCCATATGCTGCCGCAGTTATCTGGTTGATGTGTGCCTCGGAGATGTGCGTTATACTCACTCCAAGGTCTTTTCCTTGCCGAGGTTTGTAGCCTTTGTCCGCTAGCTTGTACTTGTCAGCGGTCTTCTTGCCCTTCTCCGATCCTCATGACTCGGAGAAGGGCAAAGAAGACCGCTGACAGAGTACAAGCTAGGCGGACAAAGGCTACAAACCTCGGCAAAGGAGAAAGACCTTGGAGTGAGTATAACGCCAAGCACGAGTGTGTGTGTGTGTGAGTGTGTGTGTGTGTGTGTGTGAGTGTGTGTGTGTGTGTGTGTGTGTGTGTGTGTGGTGTGTGTGTGTGTGTGTGTGTGTGTGTGTGTGTGTGTGTGTGTGTGTGTCTGTCTGTCTGTCTGTTTGCGTGTGTGCACTGCCTAAACATTTTTAATTTTGAATAGTGCACACACACACACACACACACACACACACAGACAGGAGCTGAGTCTCGACCCCTGCAACCACAATTAGGTGAGTACACACACACACAGTATCCATACATGGCTTTAAGAAGAGGTACAATAAAGCTCTTTGATCAGGAAGAGAGTGAACCTAGTAGCGACCAGCGAAGAGGCGGGACCAGGAGCTGTGACTCGACCCCTGCAACCACAAATAGGTGAGTACATACACACACAGAGGATCCTTGAGGTCATTTAACTTAACCAAGAGTGACGTTCACTGCAACACTTGCACACACTCCTGCCAGACGTCAAACTAATAACCTGTCAGTGGCGGTAATACGGCTGTGATTCAAGCAGATTACACCTCTACGATACCTCGGAGGCTTCCAGGGATCTTCACCAGGGTCTGGAGTAAAGATGGTGGCTTCCAGGGTTATTCTTCAGGGTCTGGAACGAAGATGGGGTTTCCAGGTCTCTTTTCCAGTGTCTGGAACAAAGGTGGGGGTTTCCAGGGTCCTTTTCCAGAGCCTTGAGCAGAGGTGAAGGCTTCCAAGGATCCTCCCTTTTTGTCTCCCCACGTTTGCCTCTTTCTCTCTCCCTCTCTCTATCCCTCTAATCTTCCCCTCCACCTTTCCCCTATCCTACTCTCCTCTACTTTGCCCTTGCTCCTTTCGCCACCTTCCCCTTTTCTTCTTCTCTTTCACCCATCCTCTTTTCACCAATACCACATATATTTTCTTCTTTACTGTGCCTCTTCTTTATCCTCTTATCTTCCTTCCCTTCACCTCCCCCTCCCCCTCCCTTTCTTCTTGCTGATGTTCAGGCTACACCAGAAATTGCCTTCACAAATCCCCCTTCTATCAGAAGCCATTCACCTGAATTTTAAATTTCGTAAGAGTGTATTTTCCAGGTGGAGCAGAGAAGACAGAAGCAGCAGCCACAAGACCAGCAGAAGCTGCAGTAGCAGCAGCAGCAGCAGCAGCAGCAGCAGTAGTAGCAGCAGCAGCAGCAGTAGTAGTAGTAGTAGCAGCAGAGGATGATGCAGAACATACTATTTAACTGGAGGGTGTTTCGGTGGTCAACGCCCCCGCGGCCCGGTCCACCAAAATAACGGTGTAGATAGGCACTGATGACAGTGCAAGTGAGTGTTTTTAGAAGGCGTCAAGAGGCTTATGAGGTCACGTGAGGCTTGGGAAGGACTCGGTCTGGATGAGTATCATGTTTGTCAGTTCTGGAAATTTTGAAGCCGAATTAATCGCCGTCACCGACACCGTGGAACACAACACAGGAAGCTTCAAATATTAAAACACACACACACAAACACACACACACACACACACATACACACACACACACATACACGCACGCATATACAACAGGCCTAGTGTCTAATCGACATGCGCCTAGGACAATATGGTAACTAACTAACACACACACTGGCATACATGTACTCAACCAGACTAAGATCTCATAACACAGGAATCACTTGACCTCATGCACTTCCTGACGTCATCTTTAAAAACCTCATTTGCGTCAGGTCACTACATGTCACTTACACCTCACTTCCAGCCTATATATATATATATATATATATATATATATATATATATATATATATATATATATATATATATATATATATATATATATATATATATTTATTTATTTATTTATATTGTTCGACCTTTTGTATGTTAGAAATCAAAGTCCCGAGACCGAAGATGTTCCTAGTAAACATGTGGTGGTGGTTGCCTAGTCAAAAAGGTTTATATCACAAGTGATGTCTCCAGCAGTGCTAATCTTAACAACTGTTTAGCATGACTTCCACTAGTGGATACAGCTCACTTGTAACCTCATCTCCAGCTGCTACACCTCACCTTACGGTATATAAGCCTGTGGCCATATGGTTCTGCTTTAGGCTAAGAGACTGATCGCCTCGCTCCTAGGCTGATGTCTCCACCAGTGTGATTCAACCCAGTATTTGACCGACGAAGCCTGCACTGAAGTCACGTCTGCGTACGTTAAATAGATAACTATTATTTAACGCAAAAGACCGTCCATGCATAACAAAAATGTTGCAATTTATATAATGCAAAATGTAGAGTTTCATTTACGTTATACAGCATGTAAGTCAAATTATTTGAATGGGGCTGATTTAATACGTGCAGTGTGACGCAGACACGTGCAGTGTGACGTAGACACGTGTAGTGTGACGCAGACACGTGTTGATACGTGCAGTGTGACGCAGACACGTGTTGATATGTGCAGTGTGACACAGACATCTGTGTGGTAGTTTTGGAGATGGAGGAAGGATCAGAGGGAGTGTTGGTGTTGGAGGGAGGATGGTAGGGAGTGCTGGTGATGGAGGGACAGGAAGAGGGAGTATTGGTGATAGAGGGCGGACGTAATGAAAGGTGGAGGTGAGGAAGGAGAGAAGAGATGGAGAGTGATAAAGGAGAGTGAGTAAGAGGGGTGATGGATGGGGTGTTTTGATGGAGCCGTGACAAGATAGAGGGGTGGTAGTGATGGAACTGCATGCTGGTGTAGAATGATCAGAATGAACGACCCTTAACATGATGGAGATATAATGGTGAGGGAGAGAGGAGATAGTGTGGTGGTGGTAACGATCGTAGTGATGATGATGATGGTTGTGATGATAGTGGTGGTGATGGAGGGAGGAAATAATGATGATAGTGGTGGTGATGATGGCAGTAGTGGTGGTGGTGGTGATGGTAGTGGTGGTGGTGATGGTGGTAGTGATGGTGGTGATGGTAGTGGTGGTGGTGATGGTAGTGGTGGTGGTGGTGATGGTAGTGGTGGTGGTGGTGATGGTAGTGGTGGTGGTGGTGATGGTAGTGGTGGTGGTGGTGATGGTAGTGGTGGTGGTGGTGATGGTAGTGGTGTTGGTGATTGTAGTGGTGGTGGTAGTGATGGTGGCGGTGTTAGTAGTAGTAGTAGTAGTGTTGGTGATGGTGGTTCGTCATGCTGCCTGACACCACTCACAGATGACACTACAGTCTCCCTATCACTCTGGGCTGACACCTGGTGGCACTTACACTCTAGGCCCGTCCCACACGCTCCACCAGCACTAACCTTGACTTTCACTTCTATTTTTACCTTCCTATAAATACTTATAACCTCTTATCTAATGTGGTATAACATTCTTGTCTCTCTGTATCATGCGAAGAATGGAGGGAGGGGAGAGAGCCTTCTACTTTACTAACTATCCCACATCAATCTCATAACCAATGCCCACACTGGTTTCAGTTCACGTTCAAGACGCTGAATTCAAAACCTGAAGTTGGTTTTGGTCCAACACTTGAAATAGAAACCCCACATTGAAACGATTTCACCAAGACACAGACAACCTGAGCATCAGAGTACTGGTCAACTACTGCTGGAGGCTGGTGCTGGAGGCTGGTGCTGGAGGCTGGTGCGGGAGGCTGGTGCTGAAGGCTGGTACTGGAGGCTGTTGCTGGAGGCTGGTGCTGGAGGCTGGTACTGGAGGCTGGTGCGGGAGGCTGGTGCTGGAGGCTGGTGCTGGAGGCTGGTGCTGGAGGCTGGTGCTGGAGGCTGGTGCTGGAGGCTGGTGCTGGAGGCTGGTGCTGGAGGCTGGTGCTGGAGGCTGGTGCTGGAGGCTGGTGCTGGAGGCTGGTGCGGGAGAGCCATACTCAACACAAGCGAAAAAGCCTCAACACTGTCATGTAAACACGTTTGCATAACTGTATGGAAATTTATGCCATATTTGTTCTGTATGTATATAATGAATTTATGTGGATGAATTTACTGCACGAACCACATTTAAGATCTATGAATAACACCTATCATTCTTAGGTAACAAAAATCTTGTGGTTATAGCCAAAAAATTGACAATA
>WNWK01002001.1:62500-145000 GCA_009830355.1 Cherax destructor | reverse complement strand
AAGTCATCATAACAACATCAACAACAACAATACTAATAATAATAATAAAAACAAAAACAATAATAACAATAATTATAATAATAATATTATTATTAAAACAATAATAATAATAATGATAATTATTATAATATTATTAATAAAACAATAATAATAATAATAATAATAATAATAATAATAATAATAATAATAATAATAATGATAATTAATACATAAACTAACAAGTGAAGCTGTAAGACGAAAGACACACATGTATTTTCATATATACATAGTATGTGATCCAGAATACTCATGTATTTTATGCATACAAAACAGCCTGTGTTGCCGGAGGTACCCTGTGTATACAGAACAGCAAATCACCCAGATGATACAGCCTGTATGTGTCTTCAAGTAGGGAGAGTCAGGGGGACAGGGAGCATGTGCAAGGGTAGGGAGGGAGGTAGCAGGGATAGGGAGGGGAAGGCAGGGTCAGTGAGTAGGAAGCAGGGAAAGGCAGGAAGGGGGAAAGGCAGAGGGACGTTGGGAGGCAGGGGAAAGGGAGCAAAGAAAGGGAGATGTATTTCAGGCCTGATAAAAACACAAATGATGCAATCATACACATGCTAGAAATAATATACACCGCTCTTGAAAATAAAGAAATCCCAATGGGAATCTTCATTGATTTACGTAAAGCTTTTGATACAGTTGACCATGATCTGTTACATCTAAAATTATCACACTATGGTATAAGAGGGCACTCCCTCAACTACCTAAAGTCATACCTTAGCGGCAGAAACCAATATGTGTCCACAAATGGAGCTAACTCTTCTACACAAACAATTACAGTTGGTGTCCCACAGGGAAGTGTTCTTGGCCCACTTCTCTTTCTCATTTACATAAACGACCTACCAAATGCATCTCAACTACTCAAACCCATACTATTTGCAGATGACACTACATACGTCTTCTCTCACCCATGCCCAGTCATACTAGCCAACACTGTAAATGCTGAATTACAGAAAATATCTACCTGGATGATGACCAACAAGCTTACTCTCAATGTTGACAAAACCTATTTTATTCAGTTTGGGAACAGAGCTACAAATGTTCCACTTAACATAATGATAAACGGGTCACTTGTCACAAAACTCACAGAGGGAAAATTCTTAGGAATCCACCTAGACAGTGGCCTCAAATTTCAGACACATATACAACAAATTTCCAAGAAAGTCTCCAAGACCGTAGGAATACTATCCAAGATAAGGTACTATGTTCCACAACCAGCTCTTCTTTCCCTTTATCACTCACTCATTTACCCCTATCTCACCTATGGAATCTGTGCATGGGGCTCAACAACAATAACTCACCTCAAACCATTAATAACACAACAAAAGGCTGCAGTCCGAATGATAACAAATTCCCACTCTAGACAAAATACTCCACCAATATTCAAAAGTCTGAACTTACTCACCATACAAGACATCCATACTTTTTACAGTGCCTATTACATACATAAAACACTAAACTCAACCTTA
Organism: Cherax destructor; assembly: GCA_009830355.1. NCBI lineage: Eukaryota > Metazoa > Arthropoda > Malacostraca > Decapoda > Parastacidae > Cherax > Cherax destructor. Next base: position 143,489 of record WNWK01002001.1, on the reverse strand, counting down.
ACAGGACACATGAACATAACACAAGACACAGATCACTCTTCCATGTTCCCCGCGTCCACCTCACACTATGCAAAAACGCAATGCACATCAAAGGCCCAAAAATTTGGAATTTATTACCTATGATTACCAAAGAAACCCGGCCTGTACATCAATTCAAAACTCTGCTAAAAAACCACCTACTCGACCAAAACAAAGTTATTAAATAACTTTATACTGCCTCAAAATAACATTATTCACTGTGTTACTCCCCTAGCCTCAAAACCCCTTATATAATTGCTCAAAGAAAAATAATTTATCAAACATAATCTAGTAGAAATGTTGAAACTTATACCTCATAATGTATAAACCTGTTATATCTCATAATGTATAAACCTATTATAATTAATACAAACTAATATAAAGAAATCCATCCTCATGTAGCCTTGTGCTCCTTGTAACTCATCTAATGACCATATAAACTGTTATTGCAACACAAATTATTGATTTAATTTGTTTAATCTGATTTAATAATTTTATTATGTAGACATATAAAACTGTAAATGATCCAAAATTATAAAACTATTGTTTCAAAAATGTCATGTTTAAACTATGTTCAAATTTCATAACTTAAATACTCAACTATACTTATATTGTAAAGTGTTTACTATAATTCTTATTAGGGGCTTTTGACATGTACACCTCTTGTAATCTCATAACCCATTGTAATTCTTTGTATCATGTCCCAATAAACTATTATTATTATTATTATTATTATTATTATTACTACACTAACTTCTTGGAGTTAAGAGTATACAATACATCCTGCATGATTGTCTTCTTGTTGGTTAAGTTATTGTTAGTGAGTCAAGTGGGTGTTTATGTTGTTAATGTTTGTCACACTGCCAGTGTTGTCAGTGGTTGTAACATACTGCCAGTGTTGTCAGTGGCTGTAACATACTGCCAGTGTTGTCAGTGGTTGTAACATCCTTCAACTTTCATACTAACTAATGTAAATAAACCCAACATGTTGCATCGTCCCCCTGACAAAGTGATGCACTTATCCAATCATTCGTGGTTTAGCTTGAAGTAATACTGTATTTATGTACGCCTACACAACACGCGGTGTGTGACTTACAGGAAGAGGGGAATTGTTGCGCCCACCCCTCATACCCCCCTTCCCCTACTTCCCCCACCCTCCTTCTCTCAGCCGACTGAGAGAAAACAGCGAGACACTGCAACATAAGAATGGAAGAACACTGCGGCAGGCCTACTGGCCCATACTAGGCACGTCCTTCTCAAAGCCAAACCCACTAACAAAAAAAAAAAAGGTCAAGGAGTCAACCCAAGGTTGGTAGCCTGTCTCCCTCTCTGTTTGACCTTCTTCGTTCCAGCTTCTCAGGTAAGTTACCAACAGATCACTAAAAATGTGTCATTATTTAATTTTGGTTAACGTGGACATATGTCAACATTCAGAAAGTTTATTTTATGGATATATATATATATATATATATATATATATATCAACCTTTTTTTTACTTTTTATTTGAATAAATTTTAGTTTGTGAATTTCGCTACCACGTTGAAGTGATGTTTTCTCATATTTAACTCTAATTAACATAATAAATGGGGCAGGGAGTAGGGACGGGGCAGGGGGCAGAGGCAGGAGTGGGCAGAGGTAGGGAGTGGGGCAGGGGCAAGGAGTGGGGCAGGTTCAGAGAGTAGGGCAGGGAGGGAGGGGCAGGGCCAGGGGAGGGGCAGGGCGAGGCAGAGGGTGGGGCAGAGGCAGGAGTAGGGCAGGGGCAGGAGTGGGGCAGAGAGGAGTGGGCAGGGCGGGAGTGGGGCAGAGGCCGGGAGTGGGGCAGGGCAGGAGGGGCAGGGAGAGTGGGGCAGAGGCACGGAGTAGGGCAGGGGCAGGGAGTGGGGCAGAGAGGGCAGGAGGAGGGGCAGGGGCAGGGAGTGGGGCAGAGGCAGGGAGTAGGGCAGGTGCCAGGAGTGGGGCAGGTTCAGAGAGTGGGGCAGAGGCAGGGAGTGGGGCAGGGGTAGGGAGTGGGGCAGGGGCAGAAAGTGGGGCAGGGACAGGGAGTGGGGCAGGGAGGGGGATGAAGCAGGGGCAGGGAGTGGGGCAGGGGCAGTGGCAAGGACAGGGGTAGATAAGGGTAGGACGTCAGTTGTCATAATAATCAAGTATGATTTACAACGTAGCGGTGTTTGTTTTATGTGACCGACCCTATTATGTGTGTGTGTGCATGTACTCACCTATGTATGGTTGTAGGGGTCGAGTCACAGCTCCCGCCTCTGAAGTCGTCACCTGCCGGATTCACTCCAAGTCTCTTGGGCTCTATCGTACCTATTATAAACACACGTGTACAGTTCACGGATAGACTGATCATTTTAATTTCTAAGTGAGAAGCGCTAAACTCGTGTTAGTTATTCGGCGCAAAGAGCGGTGGAAGACTGAAGAGTGTGGTAAGACAGTCAGGGCGTGAGTGGTCACTGTCAGAATGAGAGAGAGAGAGAGAGCGCGGCTACTACTGCTAAGTACAAGGCTTGGTGAAGGTGTAAGAGACATCCCACTACCTATAACAGAAACCTGGACAGGCAACCTTGTAGACAACTGGGGAAAGTCCAAAAATGGGTCATCTCTAAATGGGAGGCTGACACAAAAAGAAAGCTGGCATCAGGTAGAGTGGGCTTCAAAACCTGGTGGTCCTTGGTCAAGGATAGACAAGGTTATTCACCTGATGAAATTATTCCACCTCTAAATCAACAGGATGAGACCATCTCTACTAGCAGTCAGGAGAAAGCTGACCTCTTTGCCGGACACTGCTGCCAAGATGCAAGTTCCTGATCCAGCGAGGGACCCTCCTTGGCTAGCCGCAAGAATTGTGTCAAAGTTGTCAGCAGTGACAATAAGGCAGGATGAGGTGCATCTTCTCCCAAGAAAAGGCTGTGGGCCCAGATACGTTGAGCCCAAGATTGCTGAGTAGATGTGCAGACCAGCTAGCAGTACCTCTAATTCACATCTATCAGCACTGCCTAGCACAGTGTAAATGGCTCCTCTGTGGAAAGAAACAAACGTAGTCCCTGTTCACAAAAAGAAGAGCAGAGCAGAAATCAGCAACTGTAGACTAGTGACACTCCTGTCAATCACTGGCAAGATTCTTGAGACAATAATCTCACGGCAGATGGTAGAGTTTTTAGACTTCCATTCACTTATTTGTGATCGTCAATATGGCTTCAGAAAAGGTTACTCTGCTGCTGATCTGTTTTTAAACCTCTCTACTAAGTGGTACCAGACAATGGATGAATCTAAAGTCAGCTGTGAAGTAGCAGTGGACGTTGCTGGTGTTTTTGACCGAGTGTGGCACCAGGGACTTTTGGCAAAACTGCAAGCACTGGGAACTGCAGGCTTTACACTTTGTATCCTCAGTGGTTACCTTCAAGGTAGATCTCCTATTGGTGCAAGTGTTCCACAGGAAAATGTGCTGGGACCATTGTTATGGAATGTCTACTTCAATGACCTTCTTCATCTCATCCCGGAATTCCATGCATATGCAGACGGCTGAACTCTGACATTTTCTTATCCAAGAGAGGAAATGGCAGCTGCTCTAAGTTACATAAATCACCAGCTTACAGCTATATCAGCCTGGGGTACACGATGGCAGGTAACATTTGCTTCTGAGAACACATATGATGATAGTTTCTAGGCACCATGATGGTAATGCCTGAGCAGTGGTAAGAATGAATGGGAGAGTGTTGGTACCCGGAGACGAAGTTGATTTCCTTGGAGTAAAATGTGACTCTAAACTGACCATGAAGAACCATGTTGTAAATCTTGCAAACAAGGAAGCCAGGAAGCTTACAGCACTTTGATATATCTCGCATCTGCTCGACAGTAAAGGTTGCAAGATTCTGTACGAGGCACAATTACGCTCACACCTTGAGTATGCTCCACTTTCTTGGACTGCCTTCCCTCTGTCTCATCTACTTCTTGACAGAATGGATGGATCTGTCATTTCAACATCGGAGGGATGTGGATGGCCTTACTGTTCTGTACCAGTCCTCCACTCAGAGGACGAGACGGGCAGCAAACAGCAACTTCACTCTGACTGTATCCTTCTCCTGTACATCACTTAATCCGAAATCATTTATTCCTAGGATGACTCGAGTCTGGAGCATGTTAGTACAACATAATGATATCAGTGTATCAAATTAAATTGCTGGCCCACAGATGGCTCCAACTTCATCCTGTACAATGTTTCATAGTGAAAAGACTTTCAAATGAGCTGATTTAGGTAACAGCTCTTAGCTTGCAAATAAAGTTAGGAACCTTAATTAATCTGTGTAAAACCCTGTGTAAGAGAGAGAGGTCTCATAAATTAACTGAGGTTACCTGATCGCCTTGTTCCAGTAGATAGTAGTCTGGTCAGTCACGATCCCGGAGTTGTGGAGAACTGTGGCTGAAGCAGCAGTTACTGCTGACTCCAGACAATAACTGAAGCAGCAGTTACTGCTGACTCCAGACAATAACTGAAGCAGCAGTTATTGCTGACTCCAGAAACAGCTGTTTTTGCTAGTCATCCTCCTTAATGATCTATGTGACTCCATGCAGAGAACAGTTTTAAGTAACGATTACTCCGTACATAATACATGAATTCTCTCTCCCAGTGGAGGTGATGCTCACTCTGGCCTTCCTTCTCCAGCCTCCAGCTTCAGTATTTTACTATAGTTAGGGGGTTGAACTCTACAACCACTTTTTTTATATATCCTTTCCCCTCAAGTGTATGACTTGATAAAGCCCTCAGTGTGGCCGAAACGTTATCAATAATAAATCGCATTATGCTTTTTTAGTGTCTCTAGTCCATGAATGAGAGAGGCTGGACTGGAGTGAACCTTGAACAACCAGAGTTAGTAGGGTTATCAAAGGGTGTGCCTTGCATAGCCTTGAGAATGGGCTGGACAATTATTTCTGTTAGAGGGTTTGGATCTGGGAAGAACCTGGCTAGTAGATTTATGGAGGGGTAGTAGTACCAGTTTCCCCCAGTTCTCTCAGTATACTGAATCCAATAGTTTCAGTGGTTGGAAACTACGACTAAGGAGAATTGAAGCCACTGCCGGTCCTACAGATCGCTTCCCCTTGATAACTCACCTGTCAAGATCATCTTCATTAGATATATCTGTGAGCTGAGGTGTACACCAGGTGTCTAATACATCACACCAGGTGTTACTTCACCACACCAGGTGTTACTTCACCACACAAGGTGTTACTTCATCACACCAGGTGTTACTTCACCACACCAGGTGTTACTTCACCACACCAGGTGTTACTTCACCACACCAGGTGTTACTTCACCACACCAGGTGTTACTTCATCACAACAGGTGTTACTTCATCATACCAGGTGTTATTTCATCACACAAGGTGTTACTTCATCATAACAGGTATTACTTCATCACACCAGGTGTTACTTCATCACACCAGGTATCTAATTCATCACACCAGGAGTCTAATTTATCACACCAGGTGTTATTTCACCACACCAGGTGTTACTTCATACCAGGTGTTACTGCATCACACCAGGTGTTACTTCACCACACATGTGTTACTTCATCACACCAGGTGTTACTTCATCACACCAGATGTTACTTCATCACACCAAGTGTCTAATTCATCACACCAGGTGTTACTTCATCACACCAGGTGTTACTTCATCACAACAGGTGTTACTTCATCACACCAGGTGTTACTTCATCATACCAGGTGTTACTGCATCACACCAGGTGTTACTGCATCACACCAGGTGTTACTGCATCACACCAGGTGTTACTTCACACCAGGTGTTACTTCACCACACCAGGTGTTACTTCATCATACCAGGTGTCACTTCATCACACCAGATGTTACTGCATCACACCAGGTGTCTAATTCATCACACCAGGTGTTACTTCATCACACCAAGTGTTACTTCATCATACCAGGTGTTACTTCATCACACCAGGTGTTACTTCACACCAGGTGTTACTTCATCATACCAGGTGTTACTTTATCACACCAGATGTTACTGCATCACAACAGGTGTCTAATTCATCACACCAGGTGTTATTTCACCACACCACGTGTTACTTCACCACACATCAGGTGTTACTTCACCACACCAGGTGTTACTTCATCATACCAGGTGTTACTTCATCATACCAGGTGTTACTTCACACCAGATGTTACTGCATCACAACAGGTGTCTAATTCATCACACCAGGTGTTATTTCACCACACACCAGGTGTTACTTCACCACACCAGGTGTTACTTCACCACACCATATGTTACTTCACCACACCAGGTGTTACTTCATTGTACCAGGTGTTACTTCATCATACCAGGTGTTACTGTGTCCCTCCTACTTACACACCCTTACGCTGTTCCAAGGTCCTGTCCGTCCCTCCCACGTATGCTGTATCACAGCCCCCACACGGGATAGTGTCAACATTTCACAAAAGAAAAACCACAACTAGCTTTTGCTTCACCTATATACTCTCATATAGAATAAGGCACCAGCAGCACGCTTTTACTTGTCCTGGTCGTCCACATCTTAACCGAGTCTTTGATGACGAACGACGAGCTAATGAATACACACACACACACACACTTTACGACTAACGAGAATTAACAGGGAGGACGGCGTATCTAACTGGCGACCTTTCATGGGCGGTCATGTGGTGGGCGCGTCTCCTGTGGTCCCAGATAAAACAGGAAGGGAACTACAGTCGTGTGATCACTTGGGAAATATGATCGCATTCCTCCTGGAGGAACTGTGGCTTGGAAGCTGTGATCTCAGTGTGATGATGCGGGCAGAAATGTGCTGGGTCGTCCTTGTTAGTGGATTTCCTGTATACTTTAAAGGCGTTTCCTCATCTCTGTATGAGAGGACATTCAAGAGAGGGATGAATATTCAAGAGAGGGATGAACATTAAAGAGAGGGATGAACATTCAAGAGTGGGATGAATATTCAAGAGAGGGAGGAACATTCAAGAGTGGGATGAACATTCAAGAGTGGGATGAATATTCAAGAGAGGGAGAAACATTCAAGAGTGGGATGAACATTCAAGAGTGGGATGAACATTCAAGAGAGGGATGAACATTCAAGAGAGGGATGAACATTCAAGAGTGGGATGAACATTCAAGAGAGGGATGAACATTCAAGAGTGGGATGAACATTCAAGAGAGGGATGAACATTCAAGAGTGGGATGAACATTCAAGAGAGGGATGAACATTCAAGAGTGGGATGAACATTCAAGAGTGGGATGAACATTCAAGAGTGGGATGAACATTCAAGAGTGGGACGAACATTCAAGAGTGGGATGAACATTCAAGAGTGGGATGAACATTCAAGAGAGGGATGAACATTCAAGAGTGGGATGAACATTCAAGAGTGGGATGAACATTCAAGAAAGGGATGAACATTCAAGAGAGGGATGAACATTCAAGAGAGGGATTCAACTGTTCATCTCAAGAGTGAACTTTGCGAGTGAATCAATACTGTAGTATTGACATAGAATCTTCTTGGCTATAAGACCAAAATATCGTCTAATTATCTAAAGTCTAGTATATTATAGTGCGGGGGATGGTGAGTCTGACGCCCTCTCTCACTCTCTCTAGATGTCCCATACACAGGATACCTAAGACAGTGTTGATGGGGGAGCTCATGGCTGTCCCTTTAACATTGTCTGTATTTACTTTCTCTGAAGCCAAAATAGTTGTATACTGACTCCAGTATTAAATCACCCGTGTATTCTACACAGTATAAATAATCTTCACTCAGGAGACTGATACTTATGGACACGTTTCGGGCCGACTTGGACCATCAACATTTTCGCACAGACGAAATGTTTCTCCTAAACAAACTACCTGAATGTTGCAAATGTGTCCCATACACCCATGGTTACTACTACTAATACTGTTAATACTACTATTATTACTGCTGCTGCTGCCACTACTACTACTACTGCGTGAACATGAGCAGTAGGTGACACCCGTTCCAGGTGATTTTTCCCCAGATAGACTAACAACAACACTCAGCTCTGTCTCGTTTCCGGTTCTTTTAGTCTAAGAGTCCTCAACTCTACCACCCAGCTACATTACTAAATATACATACATCAAAATCCTACCTTCATAGCAAGACTGAAAACACGATAAAAACAGTAACATCAGAAGAAACTGGTGCGGTATTAGCATGAGAATAAACTGTGGAAAGGTGATAGAAGGTACTCACCTAGGCGACGAAGATAGTCATTGTAGTTGTAGAAGAGATGTAGTAGAGGGAGGGGTGGTAGATGATTGTGGTGGTGGTGAAGAGAGGTCCTTCCTGCCCTGGGCTACACTCCCATCATCTCCTCTAAGTCATCAGTAAGACATTTCTAAGTCACTTCCATCAGTCTCAGCTTCAGGGTACGTACTACTCTTCCACACGTCACAATATATCCATAAATTACTGTTCCACACTTCTTTCTCGATAATCAAGTTCCACCGATTACTTTTTTTCACGCGGATTACCTTTTAAATCAATAATTATCCAAAGAAAGTCTGTTTACGTGTTAGGATGGTAGCTTCACATAATCACATTCTCTTCTCTGTGAGTTTTAATAAAAGATAATTAAGAGGGTCACAAAAGGGGAACATGTTAAATATGTATATATATGAAACACCGCTTAACTTGGGTCACACTCCTCAGAAAACAGGACAAATACTTCCCGAGACAGGAACTTGTTCACCACGTAACTCATCATTGTAAACATTGTAGCAGCTCACACGATACTTCATGAATAATAATTATTTATTTATTTATTCATTTATTTTATTTATGCGACGAGGCGATACGGTGCTGGCTATCACCGACCCTATAAAACCACAACAACAACAGAACGGTTTTTAAGAGATCGTATATACTGTACTTCTGGATAATTTAATATATACCTCACACACATATACATATAAGGAAAATATAATCCCACCAGGATTTAATAACAGATACTGAGGATGGAACACTGCGGCATAAGACAGAATAGTCGCTTCATGAAGCCGATTCGTTTCACTCATAGGGTTGATGTGACACTCATAAGCTCGAATTAGATATAGAGAATGACAAAGAAAACTGTGTGTGAGAGATAGAGAGAGAGAGAGAGAGAGAGAGAGAGAGAGAGAGAGAGAGAGAGAGAGAGAGAGAGAGAGAGAGAGAGAGAGAGAGAGAATAGCAGAATATATTTAGAATATATCTTGCCAACGAGGTGACTAGTGTATTGGGCATCCCATACCCAACCAGTGGAAGGCAAAGCAAGAGAATATCCAAGCAGTGGAAGGCAGCGCAGATAATATCCAAGCAGTGGAAGGCAGCGCAAGAGAATATCCAAGCAGTGGAAGGCAGCGCAAGATAATATCCAAGCAGTGGAAGGCAGCGCAAGAGAATATCCAAGCAGTGGAAGGCAGCGCAAGATAATATCCAAGCAGTGGAAGGCAGCGCAAGAGAATATCCAAGCAGTGGAAGGCAGCGCAGGAGAATATCCAAGCAGTGGAAGGCAGCGCAAGAGAATATCCAAGCAGTGGAAGGCAGCGCAGGATAATATCCAAGCAGTGGAAGGCAGCGCAAGAGAATATCCAAGCAGTGGAAGGCAGCGCAGGAGAATATCCAAGCAGTGGAAGGCAGCGCAAGAGAATATCCAAGCAGTGGAAGGCAGCGCAGGATAATATCCAAGCAGTGGAAGGCAGCGCAAGATAATATCCAAGCAGTGGAAGGCAGCGCAGGATAATATCCAAGCAGTGGAAGGCAGCGCAAGATAATATCCAAGCAGTGGAAGGCAGCACAAGAGAATATACAAGCAGTGGAAGGCAGCGCAGGATAATATCCAAGCAGTGGAAGGCAGCGCAAGATAATATCCAAGCAGTGGAAGGCAGCGCAGGAGAATATCCAAGCAGTGGAAGGCAGCGCAAGATAATATCCAAGCAGTGGAAGGCAGCGCAAGATAATATCCAAGCAGTGGAAGGCAGCGCAGGATAATATCCAAGCAGTGGAAGGCAGCGCAAGATAATATCCAAGCAGTGGAAGGCAGCGCAGGAGAATATCCAAGCAGTGGAAGGCAGCGCAAGATAATATCCAAGCAGTGGAAGGCAGCGCAAGATAATATCCAAGCAGTGGAAGGCAGCGCAGGATAATATCCAAGCAGTGGAAGGCAGCGCAAGATAATATCCAAGCAGTGGAAGGCAGCGCAAGAGAATATCCAAGCAGTGGAAGGCAGCGCAAGATAATATACAAGCAGTGGAAGGCAGCGCAAGAGAATATCCAAGCAGTGGAAGGCAGCGCAAGAGAATATCCAAGCAGTGGAAGGCAGCGCAAGCTAATATCCAAGCAGTGGAAGGCAGCGCAAGATAATATCCAAGCAGTGGAAGGCAGCGCAAGATAATATCCAAGCAGTGGAAGGCAGCGCAGGATAATATCCAAGCAGTGGAAGCCAGCGCAGGATAATATCCAAGCAGTGGAAGGCAGCGCAAGATAATATCCAAGCAGTGGAAGGCAGCGCAGGATAATATCCAAGCAGTGGAAGGCAGCGCAAGATAATATCCAAGCAGTGGAAGGCAGCGCAAGAGAATATCCAAGCAGTGGAAGGCAGCGCAAGATAATATCCAAGCAGTGGAAGGCAGCGCAAGATAATATCCAAGCAGTGGAAGGCAGCGCAAGAGAATATCCAAGCAGTGGAAGGCAGCGCAAGATAATATCCAAGCAGTGGAAGGCAGCGCAAGATAATATCCAAGCAGTGGAAGGCAGCGCAAGATAATATCCAAGCAGTGGAAGGCAGCGCAGGATAATATCCAAGCAGTGGAAGGCAGCGCAGGATAATATCCAAGCAGTGGAAGGCAGCTCAAGATAATATCCAAGCAGTGGAAGGCAGCGCAAGATAATATCCAAGCAGTGGAAGGCAGCGCAGGATAATATCCAAGCAGTGGAAGGCAGCGCAAGATAATATCCAAGCAGTGGAAGGCAGCGCAAGATAATATCCAAGCAATGGAAGGCAGCGCAAGATAATATCCAAGCAGTGGAAGGCAGCGCAAGATAATATCCAAGCAGTGGAAGGCAGCGCAGGATAATATCCAAGCAGTGGAAGGCAGCGCAGGATAATATCCAAGCAGTGGAAGGCAGCGCAAGATAATATCCAAGCAGTGGAAGGCAGCGCAAGATAATATCCAAGCAGTGGAAGGCAGCGCAAGATAATATCCAAGCAGTGGAAGGCAGCGCAGGATAATATCCAAGCAGTGGAAGGCAGCTCAAGATAATATCCAAGCAGTGGAAGGCAGCTCAAGATAATATCCAAGCAGTGGAAGGCAGCGCAAGATAATATCCAAGCAGTGGAAGGCAGCGCAAGATAATATCCAAGCAGTGGAAGGCAGCGCAGGATAATATCCAAGCAGTGGAAGGCAGCGCAAGATAATATCCAAGCAGTGGAAGGCAGCGCAGGATAATATCCAAGCAGTGGAAGGCAGCTCAAGATAATATCCAAGCAGTGGAAGGCAGCGCAAGATAATATCCAAGCAGTGGAAGGCAGCGCAAGATAATATCCAAGCAGTGGAAGGCAGCGCAGGATAATATCCAAGCAGTGGAAGGCAGCGCAAGATAATATCCAAGCAGTGGAAGGCAGCGCAAGATAATATGGATACACAAAAGAGTCAGGAACCAGGAGCTAGAAGAAATAAGGAGACGGGAAGAACATAGGAATGGATGCTGTATATTGTACATCTTCATCATCATCATCTCCTTCTTCTTCTACTCTTCCTCCGCCTCCTCCACCTTCTACCTCTAATATTTGCCTTCTTTCTCTCTCTCTCTCTCTCTCTCTCTCTCTCTCTCTCTCTCTCTCTCTCTCTCTCTCTCTCTCTCTCTCTCTCTCCCTCCCTTCTCCTCTTCCTTCTCCTCCTCCCTCCTCCTTCTCCTTTTGTTGATCCTCCTCCTCTTCTTCCTCCTCTTGTATCTCTCTTCTTCCCTCCCTCCTCCTCTGAGTCTATCTTAGTGTCTCCCTCCTCCTCCCCCTTCCCACAGTTTTCTACCCACCTCCACTATAACGTCAATTCGCTCTCCTCCATGCCCTCTCCCTCCCCACCTCCCTCACCCTCCTTCCCCCCTCCCCACCTCTCCACCTAACCAACCCCCTCCACTTCATACTGATAAAGCCATTACTTATTGTTGATGATTGTCTCTCTGTTACTCCTCTCCGTCTCTGTCTCGCTCTATCTGTGTGTGTGTCTCTCTCTCCCTCTGTCTATTTGTCTCTGTTTCTCTGTCTGTCTGGTCTGTCTCTCTGTCTCTGTCTGCCTGTCTGTCTGCCTCTCTTTCATGCACTTTTGAGTGTGTGTGTGTGTGTTTAGTGTCATGTAAGTTTAGAGTCATGTGAGTTTAGAGTCATGTGAGTTTAGAGTCATGTGAGTTTAGAGTCATGTGAGTTTAGAGTCATGTGAGTTTAGAGTCATGTGAGTTTAGAGTCATGTGAGTTTAGAGTCATGTGAGTTTAGAGTCATGTGAGTTTAGAGTCATGTGAGTTTAGAGTCATGTGAGTTTAGAGTCATGTGAGTTTAGAGTCATGTGAGTTTAGAGTCATGTGAGTTTAGAGTCATGTGAGTCTGGCTACGTCGTCGCTCAAGCCACCATCATTTCCACCACCTACAGGAACATCTTTCCTCATGAGAGTCGCCATGTTTACCAATGGTGGTATCTCATGCAAGTCTTCCACAACACAAGAATTCCTCAATCGCCCCCCTCAAAAAAAAAAAAAACATAAAATTTTGTTTGAGGTTGCCTACAACCAGTGCAAGAAGTAATATTGACTCTACATTCAGAATTCTAGTATACATCACAGGGGTTGAAATTCACTGAACACTTCCACTGGACTCAACTCAGGTTGCTACTACTTAATAGGATCCACACCTCACTGAAGTCACGTTAAGAGACGTCCTGTAGGAGAGGTTATATGACACATCACAATGGATGGTAAAGACGAGATCTTACTCCTAAACACACATTACAAAGAAGAGAGAAACAAAAAGAAAAGAAAAAATACATGTATACCTCTACATACATACTGGACATTCACACACACACACACACACACACACACACACACAAAGAGATAGGGGAGACATGATAACAACATATAAAATACTGAGAGGAATTGACAAGGTGGACATAGAGAGAATGTTCCAGAGATGGAACACAGCAACAAGGGGACACAGCAACAAGCTGACACAGCAACAAGGGGACACAGCAACAAGGGTACACAGCAACAAGGGGACACAGCAATAAGGGGTCACAGTTGGAAGTTGAAGACTCAGATGAATCACAGGGATGTCAGGAAGTATTTCTTCAGTCACAGAGTGGTCGGGAAGTAGTAAGAAGAGGCATGATAAAGCTCATGGAGCGGGAAGAGTGACCCAGTAGCGGCCAGTGAAGAGGCGGGGCCAGGAGCTATGACTCGACCCCTGCAACCACAACTAGGTGAGTACACACACACGTGCACTTGTATAAAAACAACTTAACCAAAGAAAGAGAACAATTATATAATTCACTGCATAGGTGCACCTCTGAGACAGTGCCAATAAAATAAAGCAGACACAGGTACTATAAGTACACACAGGTACTACAAGTACACACAGGTACTACAAGTACACACAGGTACTACAGGTACACACAGGTACTACAGGTACACACAGGTACTACAGGTACACACAGGTAATACAGGTACACACAGGTACTACAGGTACACACAGGTACTACAGGTACACACAGGTACTATAGGTACACACAGGTACTGGAAAAATAAACACATACGCAGTATTTTTCCATTGTGTCGGTATTTTATACCATTTATTTCCACACAGGTACTACAGGTACACACAGGTACTATAAGTACACACAGGTACTACAGGTACACACAGGTACTACAGGTACACACAGGTACTACAGGTACACACAGGTACTACAGGTACACACAGGTACTACAGGTACACACAGGTACTACAGGTACACAGGTAATACAGGTACACACAGGTACTACAGGTACACACAGGTACTACAGGTACACACTGGTACTGGAAAAATAAACACATAAGCAGTATTTTTCCATTGTGTCGGTATTTTATACCATTTATTTCCACACAGGTACTACAGGTACACACAGGTACTATAAGTACACACAGGTACTACAGGTACACACAGGTACTACAGGTACACAGAGGAATCAGTAGGTAATATTCAACAGACTGTTCACACATACATCAAGGTCTGTAAAATAAGTCTAATTACTACTGAACAACAATATAAGTTACTTAACAACAGTAGGGATTATAAGTACTCAATATGAACTTTCCCTTGTGCACTCAAGTAATAAGAAAAAAAGTTACTTATACAACTGAACACTGGAGAATGAACACTTAACTTGCTTAAAAAAGAAAAAGGGAACACCTGGAATTAGGTATTGGTTCATTAGCACAAAGAAGGTACCAAAACACTTATTAGCACCAAATAATCTGAGAGAAGAGCATACATTGCAGAACTATAAACATCAACAATCAACTGAAATGGCATGGCTGACCACTGCTGCAATAAGTTGAAAATTGTATAAAATACAAAAGAAAACTACGCCTGCTGTCTCTATTTTCAACTGAAGAAGCCTACCGTGTGGGCGAAACGTTTCATCAATAAAGACACCCAACTACTGCACACGTGTCTTACTCGTTCACCGCTGCAGCGAAACGCAAAATCTAATAATCAAAGACGTGTATATTTTGCAGCAGCACTCTGACTTATTAAACAAATGGTTAATGAAAAACACTTCTAAGTAGGTGTGTTGCCGTGACAAGTGCTGAGTGAGGGAGTCAAGGCCACAGGCACCGTACTAACACTCGCTATACACTTCAACGGAAGACATTAACGAAATTATACATTATTATTATTATTATGATTATTATTATTATTATTATTATTTATAATTATTATAATCATTATTATTATTATGGGGAAGCGCTAAACCCGTAGGGATTATACAGCGCCTGTGGGGAGGAGGGGGGGGATGGGAGGCATTCAGGCTTAATTCAGGGAATTGGAGCTCAGATCCAAACGAAATTATGTAAAAAAAAAAAATAATAGGATAAATATAGCATCACTAAGCGTCGTAATAATGTCCAGTAAACACCGATGAGACGAGAGGCTTTCTTAACCAATATATTAACAAGGGTTTTTAAGCGATCAGCTGACATTTGTTTTCCTGTCAGGTCGACAACGACGACAATAGCGCCATCTGTTGTCGCCCCCTAGAGTTAGTAGGCCTTTTAAAGGTGGACGCGAAATCTAGGAAGCTAGTATCTTCACCTGTTCTATCGCGTGTAGGAGCTAGAACTGCCTTTGCACACAATTTATATGTATTAAAATGTGGCAGGAAGGCGGTGAGGAAGGGCAGAATGAAAAAAAAAAAAAAACCACAAGAACTGTACTGAGTTGCTGAGGAAGCAGCAGTAGAGGGAGGTGTGTGTGTATGGGGGGAGGCTGCCAGGGAGGAGATGATGTGTAAATTACCTAGGATAACCTTCGCGCTTGTGTGACTAGCTAATGCAGGTTCGAATCCTGCTGTATATATATATATATATATATATATATATATATATATATATATATATATATATATATATATACACCTGCATACATATATGTAAATGCATACTTATGCCCCTTCTCACCACCTCTCAAATCTTCCTCACCATCTTCCCACCCCTCTGCACCACCTCCCCTCTACATACGCATTCCTCCCCACCACATCCTCACTCCTTCCCTCACAACTGAGGGGACCCGGGTGCGATCCCAGAACAAGAGGAAGCGTTGGGCATGTGTCCTCATAACCTGTTGTTGCCCTTGTTCACCTAGCAGTAAGTAGGTACCTGGGTGTTAATTAACTGGCGTTGGTGGCATCCCGGGGAGGGAGGGGGAGTATACCTTACATAGTGCTGAGGCAGGATAACAGCTCTTAGACTGTAAATGAGCTGAGGCAGGATAACAGCTCTTAGACTGTAAATGAGCTGAGGCAGGATAACAGCTCTTATACTGTAAATGAGCTGAGGCAGGATAACAACTCTTAGACTGTAAATGAGATGAGGCAGGATAACAACTCTTAGACTGTAAATGAGCTGAGGCAGGATAACAACTCTTAGACTGTAAATGAGCTGAGGCAGGATAACAACTCTTAGACTGTAAATGAGATGAGGCAGGATAACAACTCTTAGACTGTAAATGAGCTGAGGCAGGATAACAACTCTTAGACTAGGCAATAAAACTAGAGGATGAGGCAGGATAACAGCTCTTAGACTGTAAATGAGCTGAGGCAGGATAACAACTCTTAGACTGTAAATGAGCTGAGGCAGGATAACAGCTCTTAGACTGTAAATGAGCTGAGGCAGGATAACAGCTCTTAGACTGTAAATGAGCTGAGGCAGGATAACAGCTCTTAGACTGTAAATGAGCTGAGGCAGGATAACAACTCTTAGACTGTAAATGAGCTGAGGCAGGATAACAGCTCTTAGACTGTAAATGAGCTGAGGCAGGATAACAGCTCTTAGACTGTAAATGAGCTGAGGCAGGATAACAGCTCTTAGACTGTAAATGAGCTGAGGCAGGATAACAGCTCTTAGACTGTAAATGAGCTGAGGCAGGATAACAGCTCTTAGACTGTAAATGAGCTGAGGCAGGATAACAGCTCTTAGACTGTAAATGAGCTGAGGCAGGATAACAGCTCTTAGACTGTAAATGAGCTGAGGCAGGATAACAGCTCTTAGACTGTAAATGAGCTGAGGCAGGATAACAGCTCTTAGACTGTAAATGAGCTGAGGCAGGATAACAACTCTTAGACTGTAAATGAGCTGAGGCAGGATAACAGCTCTTAGACTGTAAATGAGCTGAGGCAGGATAACAGCTCTTAGACTGTAAATGAGCTGAGGCAGGATAACAGCTCTTAGACTGTAAATGAGCTGAGGCAGGATAACAGCTCTTAGACTGTAAATGAGCTGAGGCAGGATAACAGCTCTTAGACTGTAAATGAGCTGAGGCAGGATAACAGCTCTTAGACTGTAAATGAGCTGAGGCAGGATAACAGCTCTTAGACTGTAAATGAGCTGAGGCAGGATAACAGCTCTTAGACTGTAAATGAGCTGAGGCAGGATAACAGCTCTTTGACTGTAAATGAGCTGAGGCAGGATAACAACTCTTAGACTGTAAATGAGCTGAGGCAGGATAACAACTCTTAGACTGTAAATGAGCTGAGGCAGGATAACAGCTCTTAGACTGTAAATGAGATGAGGCAGGATAACAACTCTTAGACTGTAAATGAGCTGAGGCAGGATAACAGCTCTTTGACTGTAAATGAGCTGAGGCAGGATAACAGCTCTTTGACTGTAAATGAGCTGAGGCAGGATAACAACTCTTAGACTGTAAATGAGCTGAGGCAGGATAACAACTCTTAGACTGTACATGAGCTGAGGCAGGATAAAAGCTCTTAGCCTATAAATGAGCTGAGGCAGGATAACAACACACTGACAAGAGACAGTGCCAGTAGACAGACTAGCAGCAGCCGCGAAGCCAAACCACCAACTGGCTCGCTAACCATTAGACTTAACTGCAAAGTACCAGACCACAGTGCGAACTACCACGCTGAATCGCGAGCCGATGGGTAGGATCGCAAACTACGAGACGGGTTCAAGAATGACTAGAGAGGACTGCGAGCTGTCAGCGTGAACCGTGAAGTGCTAGAATGACTCGCGAGACAGCTAAAGCTGGGCGTCTAGAGAATCCTACACTAGAGGGAATGCTGGGCCGCAAGCGAGTAAAACCCTGGGTTATTGATTCACCGTAGTGCTGCCTGCGTCACACAGGTGTCAATTCCACAACAGGTGTCAATACCACAGCAGGCGTCACACGGGTGTCAATACCACAGCAGGAGTCACACAGGTATCAACACAACAGCAGGCGTCACACAGGTGTCAACGCCACAGCAGGCGTCACACAGGTATCAATACCACAGCAGGCGTCACACAGGTGTCAACACCACAGCAGGCGTCACACAGGTTGTCAACACAACGGAAGAAGACATGTTTACAGACACCTAATTCTCACAGTCTTGCCGGCTCATGCTTCCTCAGATATCCTTGTACTGTTTTTTGAAGCTGTTAGCTCATGAACGTTCCACTAATTGCTGTCATAAGTTCACTTTCCAAGTCAACTCAGTCCATCCCTTGGTGATGAGCCTTTCTCCTTGAGCTTATAGTCTCGTCTTCGTTCTTCTCTCTCTCTGTTGCTGCCTCCAGGATGCGTGTTACTGCTGTGTTGTTCTTCCATACTGCTGTCTAGGTTGCTTTGTGTTCTGTGGTAGAGTGTAAACTATCGTTATCATTGCACTCCTTTATCCACCTTTCATTGTTCCTGCTGCACACTCTCTGAAATCTCCGCTGCAGAGGCGATGATTAGTCTCTTCTCTCCTTACTATGTGGTATCTCTCAGGAAATATATTACTTAATATTATTTTTTGTAACTTGGACTCTGCCAAGTGGATGATGGGGTGGGGAATGGGGATTCTGGTACGATGATTGGGGAGGTATAGGGAAGGTAAGAGTGGAAACCGACAAGTGGCGAGAAAGACACAAATGCGAACACTTTACTGAGACGTTTCGCCCAAGGAACAGGTTTATTCAGCTTCTTTATATTTGATGATGAATTAGACACCGGTGCAACATTTGAGTATCTTTAATTGTAGACGTTTCGCCATCCAATGGCTTTATTAATATTGAAGAATACGATTCCACAGGCGAAATGTCTCAGCAATGTTTCTCTCTGCAAGGAAGATAAGTGCATTCGTCTGTATAACCTAGTTTCCTCTTGTGACATTGTGCAGGCATAATACTTCTCACCTCCAGAACCACAACATCCCCACCCATCCTTCAGAGCACAGGCACTGTACTTCCTACCTCAAGAACCACAACATCCTACCATCCTTCAGAGCACAGGCACTGTACTTCCACCTCCAGAACCACAACATCCCCACCCATCCTTCAGAGCACAGGCACTGTACTTCCTACCTCAAGAACCACAACATCCCCACCCATCCTTCGGAGCACAGGCACTGTACTTCCTACCTCAAGAACCACAACGTCCCCACCCATCCTTCGAGCACAGGCACTGTACTTCCTACCTCAAGAACCACAACATCCCCACCCATCCTTCAGAGCACAGGCACTGTACTTCCTACCTCAAGAACCACAACGTCCCCACCCATCCTTCGGAGCACAGGCACTGTACTTCCTACCTCAAGAACCACAACATCCCCACCCATCCTTCAGAGCACAGGCACTGTACTTCCTACCTCAAGAACCACAACATCCCCACCCATCCTTCAGAGCACAGGCACTGTACTTCCTACCTCAAGAACCACAACATCCCCACCCATCCTTCAGAGCACAGGCACTATACTTCCTACCTCAAGAACTACAACATCCCCACCCATCCTTCAGAGCACAGGCACTATACTTCCTACCTCAAGAACCACAACGTCCCTATTACAACCTCAGGTTCAATGGCCTGTTAACCTGAGTGTAAAGGAAGCTTGGAGCAAAGAAACACAGTAGAAGATGTATTGAAATTGTATTTCTTTCAAAAATCAGCTAGATTAATTCCAAACTTTTATCTTTTCCTTCACCAAGTAATTGTGATTATATAAGACTTTTGTCTTTTCCTTCACCAAGTATAACAAAGTGCTATTTACACATATGTACACTATATACAAAGGAGTAGTGTTTAGTGCACGCCACAGTTGTCAGAGCACAGGCAATATACTTCCTACCTCAAGAACCACAACGTCCCCACCCATTCTTCAGAGCACAGGCACTATACTTCCTACCTCAAGAACCACAACATCCCCACCCATCCTTCAGAGCACAGGCACTGTACTTCCTACCTCAAGAACCACAACATCCCACCCATCCTTCAGAGCACAGGCACTGTACTTCCTACCTCAAGAACCACAACATCCCCACCCATCCTTCAGAGCACAGGCACTATACTTCCTACCTCAAGAACCACAACATCCCCACCCATCCCTCAGAGCACAGGCACTATACTTCCTACCTCAAGAACTACAACGTCACCACCCATCCCTCAGAGCACAGGCACTATACTTCCTACCTCAAGAACCACAACATCCCCACCCATCCTTCAGAGCACAGGCAATATACTTCCTACCTCAAGAACCACAACATCCCCACCCATCCTTCAGAGCACAGGCACTATACTTCCTACCTCAAGAACTACAACGTCACCACCCATCCCTCAGAGCACAGGCACTATACTTCCTACCTCAAGAACCACAACATCCCCACCCATCCTTCAGAGCACAGGCACTATACTTCCTACCTCAAGAACCACAACGTCACCACCCATCCCTCAGAGCACAGGCACTATACTTCCTACCTCAAGAACCACAACGTCACCACCCATCCCTCAGAGTGCAGTCACTAGACTTTCTTGTTGATATCTGATTATAATGTTCCAGTATCGTTAACTGTAACAGTTCATTAATATTTTCGGTGTGACACACATTAGATGACACGAAGCTATGTTTATAATGCTGTTTGCTATAAGACTGAAAACAACTAAAGGCTTGTGGAATAGAGCAATTATCGGTACTCTGACTGGATTTTACTTCACATACTAACGCTCACTGGGAGCTGTTATAGATGTCATTATCCTCGTCCCTGAATTGGCCAATCATATCCTTCGTTATGACCTGTCATTCAGTGTACATATACGCAAAATGCTTTCGAAAAAATCGTATATGTTATACGAGTATCTGTATTTATATACTATATATATATATATATATTCAAAGTCCATCTGATTATTATTATTATTATTAAATTCAAAGGGAAACGGTAAAGCCATACGGGTCATACACCTCCTGGGAAATAGGAGGTAATTAGGTAAAATCCCAGCTTTACGCCAGACCACTGGATGTGTTTCTGATAGTTGCCAAGAAGAGAGAGACAGAGAGACATATTTCTGGTGTCAAGCCTGTGTTGAGAAGCTCGTCACTTCCCATAAAACTTGTAAAGTAACTTTCTAACATCCTCTCACATACTTTTATGATGTGAGACGTTAGTGTCACTGCTCGATATTACTTACTCGTAGAATGCCACTTCTCCGTAGCGCTTGTGGGAAGTGGGGACTGTCTGCTGGTTTTATGAGCTCTGAGAATTGGTAGGGATCTAAACTATTTTTTCACAGCTCACTGAAGTACATCCTCCCACATTAACAACGTGCATGGTACTGAAGAACATCCTCCCACATTAACCTCGTGCGTGCTGATACCTACGTCCCACGTTGCAGTGACTGCGTCCCGGTTACGAGTGTACAGGCTTCCTCATACTCTATATTACTTTTAACTTACGCATGATTTTTATGCTATGTGATGTAGCAATCGTAGGGAAGGATGGCGTTCATGACCACAACAACAAGATGTGAGGGTGACCTAAACTCTAAGTTGGTAACCGTACTACTCAGGTCGCTCAGAAGTCGCTCGATTGCTTTGTAAACTGTCGTGTGTGTAACTTAAGATAAACCTATGAAGCCACACACTGTGGTTTGTTTCTGAGCAGAAGATACATTCTCCTTTCTATTTCACGGGAAACAAGTTAATTAATAACACCGACACATTAACACTTACGTAACCTAAGATCAAAGTGACGCTTTAATAACACCGACACATTAAAACCTACACAAGCTAAGATCACAACAACACTTCTTGTGTCACCTTCAGTGTATGTACTAGTTTCTATAAGTCTGGTGGCCATTACTGGAGAAGATTTAATTTGAATTTCCAATATACCGAAACAGGAAATAGTTCCATGATTTTATTTTCTACTTCCATAATAGTTTTTTCTTAGGTTTTATTTTTTTCTGAGGAATTGTTAATACTTCAATCGGGTTGTATTACCTAGTAAATAGTGAGGACAAATGGGCCTCTACCTCAGAAATTGAATTATATTTTTCTTAAGAGTGTAGGATATATATATATATATATATATATATATATATATATATATTATGGACCGGGAACTGGAGTCCAGCCCAGTTCGCACTGCAACATTATTTCAGTTATCATCAATAGGAAAAAGCTCTAAACTCGTAAGGGCCATATATCCCAAACGTAAAAATTTCCCGGTGCAAATTTTATATTTTACCTCTTCCTCTCCATCTCTAAAAAAAATACCCCTCTTCCTCCCCCTAAATTTTTAACCCTCCCTCTCTCAAAAATACCCTCCTCTCCAAAAATACCCCTCCCTTCTTCTAAAAACTTTTACCCCTCCCCTCCCTAAAAGTTACTCCTCCCTCCCTCTAAAAAAGTTACCACTCCCCTTCCCCCAAAAAGTTACCCCTCCCTCCCCTAAAAAAGTTACCCCTCCTCCCCTAAAAAGTTACCCCTCCCTCCCCTAAAAACTTTTAGCCTCTCCTTTCTAAATTTTTTTACCCTCTCTAAAAAAATTATATGAATGGAATTGTTGATTCATTTTTTGTTTCATATTAATTCCCAGATTGGCGCAAACGGAGGATTTTGGTGGCACAGAGCAAGAGCCAATCAAGAGGCGCTTTACTGGCACTGTGTCACGCCCTGAGCGCTGCCACGTCTATATCAGTTGGGCGGCCTAGCCGGCTTGGTGCCGCCCACCTGATTGGCTGAGAGTAAGTGGTGGGCGGGGCTTAAAGCAGCCGTGGAATGATGGCATTATCTCCTGTTGTGGCACCTGTGCCTCCTGTTGTGGCAGCTGTGCCTCCTGTTGTGACACCTGTGCCTCCTGTCGTGGCACCTGTATCTCATATTGTGGAACCTGTGTCTCCTGTTGTGGTACCTGTGCCTCCTGTTGTGGCACCTGTGCCTCTTGTTGTGGTACCTGTGCCTCCTGTTGTGGTACCTGTGCCTTTTGTTGTGGCACCTGGGTCTCCTGCTGTGGCACCTGTGTCTAATGTTGTGGCACTTGTGTCTAATAATTTTCAATCTGTGCCTCCTGTTTTGGCACCTGGTTCTAATATTGTGGCACCTGTGCCTTCTTTTGTGGCACCTGTGCCTCCTGTAGTGGTACCTGTGCTTCCTGTTGTGCCACCTGTGTCTAATATTGTGGCACCTGTGCCTTCCGTTGTGCCACCTGTGCATCTTGTTGTGGCATCTGTGCCTCCTGTTGTGGCACCTGTTCTCCCTGTTGTGGCACCTGTGCTCCCTGTTGTGGCACCTGTGCCTCTTGTTGGAGCATCTGTGTCTCCCGTTGTGGCGCCTGTGCCTCTTCAGTTACCCACATGGGTTTACCACTTTCCCTGAATACCATAAGAAGAAGAAAAACAACAGCAGAAACTACAACAGTAACAACAGCAACAATAATAACAGCAGCATCATCAAGAACACTAATACTAATAATAGTTATAATAATAATAATAATAAAAAAAATAATAATAATAACAATAATAATAATAATAATAATAATAATAATAATAATAATAATAATAATAACAGTAACAATAACAACAACGATAAGAGCATCAACAACAGCTGCAACAACACTAATAATAACAATAATTATAATAACAACAACACCAATAATGATAATTTGTCTCGTGCTGATGCGATTCATTTTTGTTGTGCCTCGCGTGATTGCTCAATACATTTTCTAACTTATGTTTTACTGCGATTACTCTATTACCGTCTCGGTCTTTCTGACGTGAGAGACAGCAGCACTGACAGCCTGACAGACAAGTACTGACAGATCGACTTACCATGAATAATAAACAGAGAAGAAACTGATATATATATATATATATATATATATATATATATATATATATATATATATATATATATATATATATATATATATATATATATATATATGTTAGGATGTTAGGTATGTGTAAAGTATCGGTATCGGTTGGTATTAACCATTTTTCTGGTATCGTCATCTGTTAAAAATAGCCGATATTAGCTGGTAATTTTTAAAATATTAATATCACATGTGTGCTTAAAAATATCAATATTAACTCTCTACCTTACGATTGTGAGAGTTGCTCATACATTAGTAATAATAGTAATAATAATAATAATAATAAATAATAATAATAATAATAATAATAATAATAATAATAATAATAATAATAATAATAATAATAATAATAATAATAATTAATAAATAATAATAATAATAATAATAATAATAATAATTGCTAGTGCTTTCGACGGAGTATGGCACCAGGGACTCTTGGCAAAACTGGTCTCTAAGGCAGCATGATTTTAATGCTGTAGCAGTGGCAAGAATGAATGGAAGAGTGTTAGAACTCGGGGATGAGGTGGATATCTTAGGGATGAAATTTGACTACAAAATGTCTATGAAGAATAGAGGCTGCAAAACTCTATACGAGATACAGATGTATTCATAACTTGAGTATGCTCCACTGTCTTTGATTGCCTGCAAGCACCTCCATTCCCCCCTCCCCCCGTCTCATCTACGACTTCTCCACAGAATAGAGAACCGATCAAGACGACTTATATCTCGCATGGACCCAGTCAGGATAATTCTGTCACTTCAGCAGAGCCTTCAGCATCAGGCAGATGTGGGAGGCCTTACTGGAATGTACAAGGTCAATGTTGTCAAGGTGCCACACTTGGCTACACTTCGCTGACAGTGAGAAGACAGCTTCTGTATCACAAGATAGACAACAAACAGCAACTACACTCTGGCTGTACCATTCTCAATAACATCGCTGCATCCGAAATCATTCATTCCTAAAATGGCTCGAGTCTGCAACCTGTTCGTACAGCATAACATTATTGACGTAGTCAGTTTTTTTTTTCAACAAACATGCCGTATCCCACCGAGCCAGGGTGACCTAAAACGAAAAACGAAAGTTTTTCGTTTTTAAACTTAGTAATTTATACAGAAGGGGTCACTAGCCTCTTGCTCCCGGCATTTTAGTCACCTCTTACGACACGCATGGCTTACGGAGGAAAAATTATTTTCCTCTCCCCCATAGAGACTAAAGTCAGTTGATTAAATGAAATTTCCGGCCCACAGATGGTTCCAACTTCATCCTGTTCCTTATTTGTATGTTTCATAACAATAAAATGGCTTTCAAATGAGTTGAGCTAGATAAGAGCTCTTCGCTTGTAAATAAAATTAGGAATTGTTAACCTAACCTTGTAAAACCCTGTGTAGATATTAAACAATGATAAGAGTGAAGAACACAAGAGTGAAGAACAGAAGAGTGAAGAACACAAGAGTGAAGAACATAAGAGTGGAGAACACAACTGAAGAACACAAGAGTGAAGAACATAAGAGTGAAGAACATTAGAGTGAAGAACACAAGAGTGAAGAACACAAGAGTGAAGAACACAAGAGTGAAGAACACAAGAGTGAAGAACACAAGAGTGGAGAACACAACTGAAGAACACAAGAGTGAAGAACATAAGAGTGAAGAACATTAGAGTGAAGAACACAAGAGTGAAGAACACAAGAGTGAAGAACACAAGAGTGAAGAACACAAGAGTGAAGAACACAAGAGTGAAAAACACAAGAGTGAAGTAACACAAGAGTGAAGAACACAAGAGTGAAGAACACAAGAGTGAACACAACAGTGAAGAACACAAGAGTGAAAAACACTTCTTCAACCCGTATCTCTTTTTTTAATTCCTCACTATTTCTCTTCTCTCCCTTCCCCTCTTATTACTCTTCTCTCCTAGTTCTCTTCTCTACCTCCTTCTTCTATTTCTCTTCCCTTCCTTTCCTATTCCATTTATCTCCCTCTCTGCCATTTATTCCTCCTAATCATTTCCTTCTTCCCTTTCACTCTTCTCCCCTCTTTCCAATTTACCCTTACTTCTTCTCTTCTGACCTTCAACTTCCTTCTACCTTTCCCCTCTTATCGCTCTCTGTTTTCATTCTTTCCTGCATTACCCCGCTCCACTCTCCTGCTCTTTGTTCAGTCTCCTTCATTCATTCTTTATCACCCTTTCACCGCCCCTCTGCTCCACTGCTTTCATTACCCTTGCCTCCTCTTCCCCTCCCCCTCCCCTCTACCCTTTTGTTAAGTCTCCCTCCTTCATTCTTCCTTCCTTGTTTCCCCCCCGTCCAGGCTTTTATCTCATTTCCCTCTCTTCTCTTCTTCCTCACCTCTTGCCCATCCTCTCTACCTCCCTCTACGATAAAGTGTTTATATATCAATGTATATACACCCAGAAGTGTGTATTTCTTAGTAATATATATATATATATATATATATATATATACAGAAAGGTTCATATGAACATTTCTTAAGTATATATACACTGAGAGGAGTGTATTTCTCAAGTATACATACACTGAGAGATATACATCTCTCAGTGTAAATATAACAAGAGGTATATCTCATTACAAATATACAGAGAGGTGCTATATGATCACAGTAAACAGGTGATATCACAGTATGCACAACAACCACTGTGATCAAAATAATAGTGACCGTCCAAGTGCTTTCGTGATTCCTCACATTATAAAGGAACTGTGAAGTTCACTGTTTTTCAACAGTGTTTTGTATACACAGAGAGATGCGCATCTCTTACTACACACACACACACACACACACACACACACACACACACACACACACACCACACACACACACACCACACACACACACACACACAACACACACACACACACACACACACCCACACACACACACACACACACAACACACACACACACACACCCACCGTGTATGTACACCAAGTGGTATAAAATATATTTTTGTCAATATTTATATATAATCTCCTTCAAGTCCTGAATTATTAATTCCGGCTAATTATTTGCTAATTATAAACTAATATTACTAATTATCGTGGGGGAAGAGGAGAGACAAGAGCGAACTGATGTAAAAGACAAACAAAATAATTGTAACAAGCAAATAAACAAAGAAAACACTGACGTGTGTGAGCAAATTAAACACAAGAAAACAAAGCAAATAAGCAAAGTGGCCGGACTCTTGTAGTTTGCTGGATGAGCACAAACAAGAACTGATAATTCAAGGGCAAACAATGCTGATGAGCCCACAGCTTTTATTTAGTCTCTCTTTAACCATTAAATTACTAGAGCCATTATTATTATTGCTATTGTTATTATTGTTGAGCTTTACTGTAAATGCTTCAGTAAAATTTCTTCAACAAAAATAAAGTCTTTAAAGGTCATTTTTTTTGTGTTGTAACTTTTAAGACT
Organism: Cherax destructor; assembly: GCA_009830355.1. Taxonomy (NCBI): domain Eukaryota; kingdom Metazoa; phylum Arthropoda; class Malacostraca; order Decapoda; family Parastacidae; genus Cherax; species Cherax destructor. The sequence goes on along the minus strand of WNWK01002001.1, from coordinate 116,160 downwards.
TGAGACATTATGAAGGTCAGGTTACACAGCCATAAAAACCAGGTCATGAAGGTCAGGTCACACAACCATGAAGGTCAGGTCACACAGCCATAAAGGCCAGGTCATGAAAGTCAGGTCACACAACCATGAAGGTCAGGTCACACAGTCATGAAGGTCAGGTCACACAGCCATGTAGGTCAGGTCACACAGCCATAAAGGTCAGGCCAAGAAAGGTCAGGTCACAGAGGTAAAGCAGGAAAAACCAAAGGGAAAGTGCAACACACACGAGGAAGGTTCTGTGTTCCTTGGTCTTCTGAAGAGGGTCGCTGATCGAGGACGAATTTATCTGTGCACATGTGCGATTTATGTGCACATGTGGAATTTATGTGCACATAAAATTTATGTGTGATTTAATTGTGCACGATGGATTTACTAATGCACACGCGAGATTTCCCTGTGCACAGGGAATTTATCTGTGCACGTGGGATTTATGTGCACATGTGGGGTTTACTTGTGCACGAGGAATTTACTAGGGTACACGTGAGATTTTCCTGTGTACATGAGATTTATCTGTGAACATGGCATTTATCTGTGCACATGGGATTTATGTGTGCACATTGGATTTATCTGTGCACACGTGGAATTTATCTGTGCACATGGGATTTATCTCTGCACATGTGGGATTCATCTGTGCATATGGGGTTTATCTATGCACATGTTGGATTTATCTGTGCACATGTGGGATTTATCTGTGCATATATAGGGATTTATCTGTGCAATTGTAGGATTTATCTATGCACATGTGGATTTATCTGTGCACATGTGGGATTTATTTCTGCACATGGGATTTATCTGTGCACATGTGGGATTTATTTCTGCACATGGGATTTATCTGTGCACATGTGGGATTTATTTCTGCACATGGGATTTATCTGAGCACATCGTCGAGAAGGAAAAAATGGTAGATATTTTATGTAAATTGAGGATAATTAGCGAGATAGAAGAATATCTGCTGGAGTGGGAATATCTGCTGGAGTGGGAACATCTGCTGGAGTGGGAATATCTGCTGGAGTGGGAATATCTGCTGGAGTGGGAATATCTGCTGGAGTGGGAATATCTGCTGGAGTGTTAATATCTGCTGGAGTGGGAACATCTGTTGGAGTGGGAATATCTGCTGGAGTGGGAATATCTACTGGTGTGGGAATATTTATATTTACTGGAGTGAGAATATCTACTAGTGTGGGAATATCAACTGGTGTGGGAATATCAGCTGGAGTGGGAATATCTGCTGGAGTGAGAATATCAGCTGGTGTGGGAATATTAGCTGGTGTGGGAATATCAGCTGGAGTGGAAATATCTACTGGTGTGGGAGTATCAGCCGGTGTGGGAATATTTACTGGAGTGGGAATATCAACTGATATGGGAATATCAGCTGGTATGGTAATATCAGCTGGTATGGTAATATCAGCTGGTATGGGAATATCAGATGGTATGGGAATATTAGCTGGTATGGGAATATCAGCTTTTATGGGAATATCAGCTTTTATGGGAATATCAGCTTTTATGGGAATATCAGCTTTTATGGGAATATCAGCTTTTATGGGAATATCAGCTTTTATGGGAATATCAGCTTTGATGGGAATATCAGCTGGTGTGGAAATATATATAAAAGAAAACATACATACATTATATTAGGAATATTATTTACGCGCCAGAGTAGATATTACCATGGCTATTGAATATTTACCAGAAGTTAGAAATACATAACACATCGTGGGAATATCCAACACAGCGTGGGAATATCCAACACAACGTGGGAATATCCAACACAGCGTGGGAATATCGAACACAGCGTGGGAATATCCAACACAGCATGGGAATATCCAACACAGCGTGGTAATATCCAACTCAACGTGGGAATATCCAACACAGCGTGGGAATATCCAACACAGCGTGGTAATATCCAACTCAGCGTGGGAATATCCAACACAACGTTGGAATATTTACCAGACCGTGGGAATATCTAACACAACGTGGGAATATTTACCAGACCGTGGGAATATCTAACACAACGTGAGAATATTTACCAGACCGTGGGAATATCTCTTCCATCATGGAAACTCAGTTCAGATCGTGAACTCAGGAGCGAGTGGAAGAAAATAACCAAAATTGTGAGAAGACCGCGCGTCTTGCAGCATCGGCGTAGCGGTACGTTCTCTCAGGGAACGTACTAGCATGAAAGTTTCCGTTCTGATTTTAAAAAACACGTTTAGGAACGTAGTAACGTAGTTAACGTGTGCGTCACGGGAACGGGGGAACGTAATGTTGTACAGAGGAGCGAATATCACGGAATGGGACCCCCATGACCAAATGTAAATTATGGGAATGGGAATGATAACGAGAATGGGGATGATAACGAGAATGGGAATGATAACGGGAATGGGAATAATAATGGGAATTAATGGAGAGACAATTGAAGGTTATAAACTGGTGGGAATGGTGCCAGATTATGCTGGCTTGGTGAGAATGGTACCAAATTAAGATGGTGGCATGGTGCCAGATTATGTTGGTATGGTGGGAATGGTGCCAGATTAAGATGGTGGCGTGGTGCCAGATTATGTTGGTATGGTGGGAATAGTGCCAGATTAAGATGGTGGCGTGGTGCCAGATTATGTTGGTATGGCGGGAATGGTGTCAGGTTAAGATGGTGGTATGGTGGGAATGGGATCAGTGAAAGGGTTGGAATTGGGAATGGGAATGCAGTAGCATAAATAATAGACGGCTCACTGAGGCAGGTTATCCGCTGGACTATTGTAAAAGTTTGAATACAAAACTATTATTAATAAAATACGAGAGAGAGAGAGAGAGAGAGAGAGAGAGAGAGAGAGAGAGAGAGAGAGAGAGAGAGAGAGAGAGAGAGAGAGAGAGTGAGTGAGAGAGAGAGAGAGAGAGAGAGAGAGAGTATTGTACTCGCAGAGTTGTGTTTGCCGGTGGGTGAGACTTAGCTCCTGGTCCCGCCTCCTAGATCACTTTAGTCAGCATCACTGATTTATGGTCTCTTGGGCCTTATCATATATACTCTTGAGGCTGTGTATTGAGTTTACCTCCGCCATTGTCTCATCTAAGTCGTTCCACTTTCAACCATCCTAAGATTTAAGAAATACTTGTATACATCCCTATGACTCATCTGTGTCTTCAGCTTCCACCTATGTCCCATTGATCCTGGTCCTCTTAATTCAAACAATCCGTCCCAGTCTGCCCTATCTATTCCTCTTAGGATTTTGTATGTCGTAATCATGTCTACCCTTGTCCTTCTCTTTGCCAGGGTCCTCAGGTTTAGTTCCTTTAACCTTTCCTCATAATGCATCTCTCTCAGCTCTGGTACGAACCTGGTTCCAAATCTTTGGGCGTTTTAGAGTTTCTTCACACAAACTCCAGCAAATTTGTAACACAATTTTCCATCCCTAAAGCCATGATTGTCATCTGTGAATAACGTTTTCCTCTCCAAGTGCTCCAATATCCTTTTAGTTAGCATCTTCTCCAGAACATTTGACAGTATGCAAGTCAGAGGTACTGGTCTGTAGTTCAGTGCCTCTTGACTGTCCCCCTTTTTTTTATATATCTGAACCCCATTTGTATTTCTTTAATTTTTCTGGCAGCTGTCCTGACTGGAGAGACTTGCTATATATCCTTGAAAGTGGGTGACACAGTGCTTCTGCTCCTTCTCTCAGCATCCACCCAGACATCCTATCTGCTTCACTTGCTTGTGTTGCTTCAAACTCATTTGGTAGTCTCATCACTGCTTTAGCTATGCTGGTGCTTTCTATCCTTTCATGTGTGTGTGTGTTTACTCACCTAGCTGCAGGGTGTGTGTGTGTGTGTGTGTGTGTGTGTGTGTGTGTGGAAATATTAGAACTAATGACCATTAAACATTCACGACCGCAGACAAGTCATTTTCAGTGTCCAAATTTTTATTCACGACTCTCCACACACTGTTGCAAACTTCACTGACTCTTTCATTTGTACACAAACACACACAAACACACACACACACACACACACACAAACACACAAACACACACACATACAACGAAGATGTTTGTAAAGACAAAAAAATAGATCAAACTTAATTTACCGAAAAAAAAACATCAAATGAACTTTATTTACTCAAAACTTGGGGAATGAAAATTCAGACCACGTTTCGGTCCGCTCTGAACCCTTTTCAGGTCACGAAAGGAAAGAACAACGAGTTTTCTCTGAAGAGCACTTGGCCAGAGACCCTCTTTCAAATCCCATTTCAAAAGAGAAAGAATCAGTCAGCTCAGAACAATTTACAAACAACACACTGGCAAACAATGCAGAAAATTACAAATTAATAAAGATTTGTTTTATATATAAACACAGATGATATTATGGTGCTAACTGAGATAAAATATTATATTTACAAAACTGCTACTGTCATCTACTTCATTTACAAAGGTTATATTACCATCTGCATAATTTACAAATGTTCTATTAATATTTGACTGTATCACACTATTAAATCTAGTTCCAAGTCTCTAGCCAACATTCTGGTAAACATTCCTGAAAAGGTGGGTGAGAGTTAATATACAGTGAGAGGGAGAGTCAATATACATTGAGAAAGAGTTATTATACAGTGGGTATGACTCCTTGGTCAGCATGTGAGAGTCGCTGTGCGGTATTATTGCAGAGATATTGATCAGCAATATTATCCAGGGGGTGAGCAGAAGGGAGAGAGAGAGAGAGAGAGAGAGAGAGGTAAGAGAGATAGAGAGAGAGAGAGAGATAGAGAATTGTCAAAGTAGATACCACAACTTGGGAACAAGAGCCCGCTAGATAACAAGCATTCTGATCCCAGATCAGAAAAAAAAATCCTGTGTGTGGACGTGTTAAGCTTTAGTGACAGTCGCGGGAGTCATACACAAGACCTGCTGTCAGGTTGCATGTATCAGCTTTAATTTTTTTTTTTTTGGGGGGGGAGGGAAAGGGGGAGGGGAAGGGGGAGGGGGAAGAACTGCAAAACATCGGAAGAATGAAAAGCAAAATATCAGAATGGATGAGATTTTTTTTTTTTTTGGCCAGAAGCAAAAATGAAAATAGTGATACGAGGGGGGGAAAAAAAAGTCATATTGAAATGTTATCAACAGAGTTCCACTAAAATCAATACATAACCTAAACAATATTTCTAGTTTACGTAAAGCATTTGCCAGGAAAAAAAAAATGATAAGAAAATGTTTGTGGATTATTCAAAAAAGTTGCAAAAGTAATAAAGAAGAATGTAGAACTCTATAGTTGGATAAATCTTGTAGAAAGTAAGTGACAAAGGAGAGAGTAGAACCCTACAATTGCATAAACCTTCTAGAAAGTGAGTAGAAAGTAATGAAGAAGAGAGTAAGAGTCTACAAATGTATACACCAGGTAGAAGGTAATAAGGAAGAGTGTGGAACCCATGGATAAATTAAACACATGAAGTGATAAATGGATAAACGACTTTTATAATGAAGATTGTCACAGTATTGAGATAGAAGACGTAAGCACACCAGGTCGCTATAGTAATATTAAGTGTAAAGAAATATTTTAAAATCATAGAGAGAGAGAGAGAGAGAGAGAGAGAGAGAGAGAGAGAGACCTAGAAGTAATAATAATAAATAAAAAAACTTTTACCTGAGGACCACATAAAACTGCAAGAAACTTGTTTGCCGTACTTGCAAACTTTTAAAAAACTCTCAAAACATACAGATAAAACAGTAAGAGTGTCAGAGAAATGCTACAATATAGTTTCCAGAGATGAAAAAATAGAATGAGTCAGAAATGTATAAAAGAACTTAAAATTCCCTCGTTGGTTGATAATAATAATAATAATAATAATAATAATAATAATAATAATAATAATAATAATAATAATAATAATAATAATAATAATAATAATAATAATAATAATAATTTATAAAATAAAAAGGGGGGATTGAACAATCATGCAAAAGATATGACAGCACCATCAGTCACTAGTGTTGCATGTTGCCTGTGTTACTTACAACAACACAGTCAGTCACTAGTGTTGCATGTTACCTGTGTTACTTACAACACAGTCAGTCACTAGTGTGGCATGTTGCCTGTGTTACTTACAACAACACAGTCAGTCACTAGTGTTGCATGTTACCTGTGTTACTTACAACACAGTCAGTCACTAGTGTGGCATGTTACCTGTGTTACTTACAACAACACAGTCAGTGTTGCGTGTTACCTGTGTTACTTCCAAGAAATTCCCTGATTTTCATGGCTCTTCACCACCTCCCACTAAAACATTCCTTGTTGACAGTTATTTTTTATGCCCCTTCAAGGAAGAAACATTCTGATACTATCATATATACTGCTGAACCCTTTGGATATCTTGTGTTTTTTTATGTACCTCTTGTAATGTTGCATTCATATTTGCTTTTCTGAAATAATCTCTTAGATTATCATTTTTCTTAGGTTACTTCTGCGTGTAATAAATGCTATTACCCCTCGCTAAATTCACAGTAAGTAACGTACTTGTCTCCATGACAACACTGTCACTCTTCGTTAGTTAAGATGCTTGGTGATGATGATCTGTTCCTGTTATTTTTAGATCTAATATTGATAAATTAGACACGTTTTAGATCTAAAATTGATAAATTAGACACGTTTTAGATCTAAAATTGATAAATTAGACACGTTTTAGATCTAAAATTGATAAATTAGACACGTTTTAGATCTAAAATTGATAAATTAGACACGTTTTAGATCTAAAATTGATAAATTAGACACGTTTTAGATCTAAAATTGATAAATTAGACACGTTTTAGATCTAAAATTGATAAATTAGACACGTTTTAGATCTAAAATTGATAAATTAGACACGTTTTAGATCTAAAATTGATAAATTAGACACGTTTTAGATCTAAAATTGATAAATTAGACACGTTTTAGATCTAAAATTGATAAATTAGACACGTTTTAGATCTAAAATTGATAAATTAGACACGTTTTGCCACGATGCCATCCATAAAGATACTCGATCTTCAACAGCTTCTTTGTATTGACTAGAACACTGTGGGCAAACTTTCAGTAAAGATACCAAGTGTTGCACATGTGTCTAATTTATCAACTTGTCGGTTCTCTACAGATCTAATATTGTAAATTAGACACATATGCAACACTTGGGTATCTTTATTGAAAACGTTTCGCCACACAGTGGCTTCATCAGTCCAATACAAAAATAAAGTAGTAATAAAGGAGGAGTTTGAGGTAATCAGTCCTCGCCTGGTCGATGTGTTCAGTCATCAATCTTGAAGTATTTCTTTTTGTATTGGACTGATGAAGCCACTGTGTGGCGAAACGTTTTCTCAATAAAGATACCCAAGTGTTGCATATGTGTCTAATTTATCAACTTGTCGGTTCTCTACAGATCTAATATTGAGGGTGTGTTGCCTTACAGGAGCTGATACTTTGAAGTCCTCACACTCAACACAGCTGGTCCTCACACACAACACAGCTGGTCATCACACACATCACAGCTGGTCATCACAACAAATTGGATGATCGTTATCTGCCGTTCCAGCCTCCACAGACTAACCCAGTCCTAAGTTTCTCCTATACATATAGCAGAAATTTACGACGACGTTTCGGTCAGACTTGGACCATTAGTCACACACACAGTGACTAGTTAATAGTACAAGTCGGACCGAAACGTCGTCATAAGTTTCTCTCTCATCTGTGAGGGTTATTAGTGTATTGTTCCAGTCACGATGTTGTGACTTTATATTCTCTACCCAGTTTGATTCTTTACACTTTATATATATATATATATATATATATATATATATATATATATATATATATATATATATATATATATATATATAGCGAAGACAACCACTATGAAAAATAGAGGAATTCCAAGCGCTTTCTGACTTACTCACATTATCAAGAACTATAAAAGGAAACACCTCACAGTAGCGTAACAACATTCCTCGTCACAGAGTCGTGCGTTGTTACGCTACTGTGAGGTGTGGCCTTTGTTAGTGTGATGTGACTGTGAGGTGTATTCTGCCCCTTTATAAGCCTTCTTGTCATGTTTCCTTTATAGTTCCTTGATAATGTGAGTAGTCACGAAAGCGCTTGGAATTCCTCTATTTTTTCATAGTGGTTGTCTTGCATATTTTGATATCACTTGTTTACTGTGATCTTTTGATATATATATATATATATATATATATATATATATATATATATATATATATATATATATATATATATATATATATATATATATACATACATACATATATATACATACATACATATATATTACACTATGCAAGAAATCACGAGTATTTACATTTACAAATATATATTTTTTCATCTTCGTTCTGAAATTCTGTCCCCAGAATTTCGACACAGTTTGCATTTGGAATTTTGATTTCTGCACTTCTAATTCCAATTTCTAAATCTGCATCGACTGTTTTGTTTTGCCTTTCCCAGAATATCTCAACTTCACGCTGCCTCGTTTCGAATAGGCATTACAAATTTGGTTTCAGTTAGAGACCTTATCACAGGTTTCAGTTACAGACCGTATCACAGGTTTCTTCTCGTTTATTACGTCCCAGGGACCGCTGGAAGTTTCTTGGTCTATATCCTTAGGATGTTGGACTAAAAGATACATGATAATCTACGTCTGGAAGATACTTGAGGGACTGGTCCCAATCTACACACCGAAATCACCTCTGGAGGCTTGACAGCTGGTACAAGATACACCTTATACTTAATAAGTATAAGGGGTCCACGACTAAACACCCTCCCTTCATGCATAAGGGAAATTACCAACTAACCTTTAAATACCTTCAAGAGGGAACTCAACAAATTCTTTAAATCAATTGCTGATCAGCCGGGTTGTGGTGCATACGTTGGACTGGAGACGGCAGGCACCAGCAGCCTGATCGATCAGTCCAGCAACCAGGCGGTCTGGTCTGGGACCGGGACGCGGGAGCGATGACAGGTAATTCTTAAATTACTACATGTTTATATATAAAAACCATGATTTTTACCCTTTTCTCTTACTTTGATTGTCATGTGTTCTATCTTACTTTGGTTGTCATGTGCTTTCTCTTACGTTGGTTGTCATGTACTCTTAGTTTGGCTGCCGTCTACTCTTAGTTTGGCTGCCGTCTACTCTTAGTTTGGCTGCCGTCTGGTCTTATTTTGCTGCTGTCTACTCTTACTTTGGCTGCCGTCTACTCTGTTTGGCTGCCGTTTGCTCTTAGTTTGGCTGCCGTTTGCTCTTAGTTTGGCTGCCGTCTACTCTTAGTTTGGCTGCCGTCTACTCTTAGTTTGGATGCCGTCTACTCTTATTTTGGCTGCCGTCAGCTCTTAGTTTGGCTGCCGTCTGCTTTTAGTTTGGCTGCCGTCTACTCTTAGTTTGGCTGCCGTCTACTCTTAGTTTGGCTGCCGTCTACTCTTAGTTTGGCTGCCGTCTACTCTTAGTTTGGCTGCCGTCTACTCTTAGTTTGACTGCCGTTTACTCTTAGTTTGGCTGCCGTCTACTCTTAGTTTGGCTGCCGTCTACTCTTAGTTTGGCTGCCATCTACTCTTAGTTTGGCTACCGTCTACTGTTAGTTTGGCTGCCGTCTCCTCTTTTAGTTTGGCTGCCGTCTAATCTTAGTTTGGCTGCCGTATACTCTTAGTTTGGCTACCGTCTACTCTTAGTTTGGCTGCCGTCTACTCTTAGTTTGGCTGCCATCTTCTCTTAGTTTGGCTGCCGTCTACTCTTAGTTTGGCTGCCATCTACTCTTAGTTTGGCTGCCGTCTACTCATTTCTCCTTTCTTAGTCTGGCTGGCACTATTTGGCGCATCTACCTTGTTTGGCTCCCACTTTTCGTATCCTGAAACGCATTGTTTCTTCCAGTACATTCATTATTTTGTTTTTGTTGTCAATGTCAATATAGATTATGTTTCTTGTTTTATTCCTGAACAGGTCTGATCTAATTGACCTGTTATTCTTGTAGTTTTGCAGTTTTCCGTCGTATTATTGTTTTGTCCCTAAGTTTCTTTAACTGCTGTTATGTACCTAACTTCCTTCAACCACTCTTTTATACCTAACTCCCTTTAAACACTGTTATGCACCTAACTCCCATTAACCACTGTTATGTACCTAACTCCCTTTAACCACTGTTATGTACCTAACTCCCTTTATCCACTGTTATGTACCTAATTCCCTTTCACCACTGTTATGTACCTAACTCCTTTTAACCACTGTTATGTACCTAACTCCATTTAACCACTGTTATGTACCTAACTCCCTTTAACCACTGTTATGTACCTAACTCCATTTAACCACTGTTATGTATCTAACTCCCTTTAACCACTGTTATGTACCTAACTCCCTTTAACTACTGTTATGTACCTAACTCCCTTTAACCACTGTTATGTACCTAACTTTCTTTAACCACTGTTATGTACCTAACTCCCTTTAACCACTGTTATGTACCTAACTCCCTTTAACCACTGTTATGTACCTAACTCCCTTTAACCAGTTATGTACCTAACTCCCTTTAACCACTGTTATGTACCTAATTCCCTTTAACCACTGTTATGTACCTAATTCCCTTTAACCACTGTTATGTACCTAACTCCCTTTAACCAGTTATGTACCTAACTCCATTTAACCACTGTTGTGTATCTAACTCCATTTAACCACTGTTATGTACCTAACTCCCTTTAACAACTGTTATGTACCTAACTCCCTTTAACCACTGTTATGTACCTAACTCCCTTTAGCCATTGTTCTTCATGCTGAACTTGAGTTAAAAATCGTAATGGCTTGTTTTTCATCTTTTACATGTTGTCCAGCACGAGCCACTTCTATTGTGTGTATTTTATAGAAGAAATGTCCTACAAACATTTTGTAATCTTGCTTTATATATATATATATATATATATATATATATATATATATATATATATTATATATATACTCATTACCTCTCTCTTATCTCCACGATAGTTGGGAGTTGTTAGCAAGACTTTTCAAGTCTTGTGTTCGTGATAACTCAGGCGATTTTCTTACTTGTTTTTTTCCCCTTGTCAATTGTTCTTTTCGCCTGATTTCACTTCCATGGTTATTCTCTTAACTTCAATTTGCAAGTCCGTGTACTTACTTAGTGGTATTTGTTTATTTTCAGCTGCAGGATGTCCCGTCTTCAGTATATCAACTGAAATATATGTTTTAGATTTTCTGTAATTGTACAGTATTTGATGTAGCTTCGTGTAATCCATCTTAGCATCCTTTCTGTTTCTTTTTTTTTACAGACGCCAGTTGTGTTTTCTTGTTTTTTCTCAGGCTACAGTTGTGTTCTCTTGTTTTTCTCAGGCTACAGTTGTGTTCTCTTTTTTTCTCAGTCTACAGTTGTGTTCTCTTGTTTTTTCTCAGGCTACAGTTGTGTTCTCTTGTTTTTCCTGTTGAAGGCACCAAGATGGCGCCTTTATTAGTTCATGTATTTTATCTTTATGATCTTTTATGTAGTTACAATGTCTAATCTTTTCCTCTCATCACACTACAACACTAAAGGGGACCTAACGTCACATTCCACACACACACACACATATATATATATATATATATATATATATATATATATATATATATATATATAAATTTGTCTCAACATATGCTGTAAACAACAAATATCTGAAACTAATACATTGTTTCACAGTTACGTTCAATTATCTCTCAATGACAGACACTCTTTACAGAAATTCCTTCATCTCTCTCTCTCTCTCACCCTTCAAATGATGTCCAACACACTCTTTATTCTTCAAGTGGCTTGAGTTTCCATTCTTCCTTTCATGTTACGTAGCGTATTAAACTCTATCTTCCATCTGTCATTCCATTTGTTCAATTGATCTAGGTTAGTTTGTAGGATTTATAATAATTATTGTGTATTTTGCACAATATCTCTGCATCATCAACAAACATAAACACCGGGGGTCACACACCCCTGGTCACACACCGCTGGTCACACGCCGCTGGTCACACAAACCTGGTCACACACCACTGGTCACACACCGCTGGTCACACACCGCTGGTCACACACCGCTGGTCACACACCACTGGTCACACACCAGTGGTCACACACCACTGGTCACACATAACACCTCGGTGGCCTGATGGCTAAAGCTCTCGCCTGATGCACGGAGGGCCCGGTTACAATTCCTAACACACACACACTAAAAGACAGACAGAATCATACAACAGGCCTAGTGTCAAATCGACATGTGCCTAGGACAAAATAGTAACTAACTAACCAGTGGTCACACACCGCTGGTCACACACCACTGGTCACACACTAGTGGTCACACACCGCTGGTCACACACTACTGGTCACACACCGCTGGTCACACACCGCTGGTCTCACACCGCTGGTCACACACCACTGGTCACACACCGCTGGTCACACACCGCTGGTCACACATCACTGGTCACTCATCACTGGTCACACACCGCTGGTCACACACCACTGGTCACACACTAGTGGTCACACACCGCTGGTCACACCGCTGGTCACACACTACTGGTCACACACCGTTGGTCACACACCGCTGGTCACACCTTTGGTCACACACCACTGGTCACACACCACTGGTCACACCGCTGGTCACACACCACTGGTCACACACCGCTGATCACATTTCTATTTGAAGAAATTTTTTCCTCATATCAGTTCACAGTTTTCTTTCAAATATATAAAAATATTCTTTAATTTAAAGTTTGCCAGCCATTTCATCTGTGTTTTTTCTGCAAATCTCAGCAGAGTTTTTCATGGGCAACACTACTGAAACTTTCTGCCAATCTTAATATGTACAATCTGCACAACTTTTTCTTTCTTGAACAATTTACATGTTCGTTATAATAGGTTAATAAACACTCAATGGCCACGTCATTAGGTACACTCTTCTAGTTCTGGGTAGGGCCTTTGCCCCCTGAACAACCTGAATTCTTCGTGTCATGAATTCATTCCTTAGAGATCCTAGTTAATGTTGACGTTATAGCATCACACAGTTGCTGCAGATTTGTCGGTTGCATATTCATGCCTCGAATTTCCCGTTCTGTCACATCCAAAAGGTTTACGCCAAATTCTGACCCAACCATCTGCATGTCGCATCAGAAATCGCCATTCGTCAGACCAAGCGACGTTTTTGCAATCTTGAACTGTCCAATTTTGGTGAGCCTGTGCCTGCTGTAGCCTCAGTTTTCTGTTCTTAGTTGCCAGGCCCAGTGGGGCCTTCTGCTGCTGTAGCACATCCGCTTTCAGGTTTGACGCGTGCATTGAGAGATGCTCTTCTCCATACCACTGTTGTAACGCGTGGTAATTTGAGTTACTGTCACCTTGTCAGCTTGAACTAGTGTGACCATTCTCCTCTAACCTCTCTCATTACAAGGCATTTTCGCGTACAGAACTGCCGCTCACTGCTTTTCACACCATTCTCTGTAAGCTCTAGAAACCTGTACGTGAAAATCCCAGATCAACAGTTTCTGAGATACTCAAACCACTCCGTCTGGCACCAACAACCATTCTATGGTCAAAGTCACTTAGATCACATTTTTTCCCCATTCTGATGTTTGGTCTGAATAACAAATGAACCTCTTGACCATGTCTGCATGCTTTTAGGCGTTGAGATTCTGCCACATGAGTATTGGCTAATTAGATATTTGCATTAACGTTCAGGTGTACCTAATAAAATGGCCACTGAGGGTATACAATAAAAAGGAATCTCCTGGCCGAAAACCGAATTGTTTATTACATTTACTCTCAAAATGTTTATCCAATTTTCTCTAACGCCTTTTTTCCCAACATTTTTTAGAACACTTGTCAGCGAGACAGTCCTGTAAAGGAGTTAAACCTATCACCATTTATTTAAACGTTGATACTCGCTGCCTATTTACCTTTTTTCCAGAAAAAAAAAAAGTCTGAAATGGATATCTTAGTTATTTACCGCAATCAGTATTTTACAACCTCGTCCAGTTGCTTGCTTCTTAATCACCGTAGAGTAGCAAGTTCCTCATAGTATATTTTAGTTAGCTGTTTAGAATTCGTCCATGTTACATTTAAAGTATTCCCGTGCTAACTCACTAAAACTTCCTGTTGAATCTCTTACAAATATTCTCCTCAGCGTCATTGATTGAGTTTTCGTAGTTTTTCTTTGACGTTTCTTGTGTGTGTGTGTGTTAATAATCACGAGTATGTAGGATCTAAGTTTAAATATGTCGAAAAATAACAAAAAAACTACACTACAGAACCCCTACAGAACTCTACAGTGCAGAAAACCTCCAAACCTCTACACTACAAAATTCCTCCAAAACAACACTACAAAACTCCCTCATAACTCTACACTACAGAACCACTCCAAAACTCTCCACTACAGAACTTCTACAAAACTCTACATGGCAGAACCCTTCCAAAACTCTGTTAGGAAACCTCTCCAAAACTGTATTGGAGAGCTCCTCTAAAGCTCTAAGCTGTAGAGCTCCTCTAAAGCTCTAAGCTGTAGAGCTCCTCTAAAGCTCTAAGCTGTAGAGCTCCTCTAAAGCTCTAAGCTGTAGAGCTCCTCTAAAGCTCTAAGCTGTAGAGCTCCTCTAAAGCTCTAAGCTGTAGAGCTCCTCTAAAGCTCTAAGCTGTAGAGCTCCTCTAAAGCTCTAAGCTGTAGAGCTCCTCTAAAGCTCTAAGCTGTAGAGCTCCTCTAAAGCTCTAAGCTGTAGAGCTCCTCTAAAGCTCTAAGCTGTAGAGCTCCTCTAAAGCTCTAAGCTGTAGAGCTCCTCTAAAGCTCTAAGCTGTAGAGCTCCTCTAAAGCTCTAAGCTGTAGAGCTCCTCTAAAGCTCTAAGCTGTAGAGCTCCTCTAAAGCTCTAAGCTGTAGAGCTCCTCTAAAGCTCTAAGCTGTAGAGCTCCTCTAAAGCTCTAAGCTGTAGAGCTCCTCTAAAGCTCTAAGCTGTAGAGCTCCTCTAAAGCTCTAAGCTGTAGAGCTCCTCTAAAGCTCTAAGCTGTAGAGCTCCTCTAAAGCTCTAAACTGTAGAGCTCCTCTAAAGCTCTAAGCTGTAGAGCTCCTCTAAAGCTCTATGCTGTAGAGCTCCTCTAAAGCTCTAAGCTGTAGAGCTCTAAAAGTCTATGCTGCAGAGCCCCTCTAAAGCTCTACGCTGCAGAGCCCCTCTAAAGCTCTAAGCTGTAGAGCTCCTTTAAAGTTCTAAGATATAGAGCCCCTCTAAAGCTCTAAGCTGTAGAGCCCCTTTAAAGCTTTATGCTGTAGAGCCCCTCTAAAAATCTACGCTGTTGAGCCCCTCTAAAGCTCTACACTGCAGAGCTCCTCTAAAGCTCTACGCTGCTCTCATTTTACTGTACAAGTAACCACAGGGAAAAAAAAACTATTTTTTTTACAAGCTCACACTGGATATACTCTTGCAAAAAAAAATATTCTCTTCTACCTTCTAGACGCTTTCTGCTGTATTTCCATAATACAGTTGTATTTTCATATACATTATATATATATATATATATATATATATTGTGCCGAATAGGTAAAACTTTTCATTTTAGCTTAAAATAGCAACTCACTTCTTGCCGAATAAGGCAAGCGAAAAATTTGTGTATGCAATAATTTCGCAAAAATCATTCTGAACCTAACGAAAAAAAATTCATTGTTTATATTTAAATTATTGTAAACTTATCTAAAATATATCTAGTTGGATTAGGCTAAATTAAATTGCGCTTGTTATAATAAGGTTAGGTAAGTTTTCTAAGGTTCTTTTGGTACAAAATTATTACTTTTTTACATAAATGGAAAAAATATATATCTTTAAACGGATAAGAGAAAATTTTAGAAAGTACTAAATTTTAAATGAGTTCTTGCTAATTGACCAGTTTTACCTATTCGGCACGACATATATATATATATATATATATATATATATATATATATATATATATATATATATATATATATATATATATGGTGTGCATCTTGCCAAATTTGACAGGAAAACAGCATCAGTAGGACGGTGGCAGCAACGACAGGAACAGCAACACGACGATGGGAGCAACAAGAGGAACAGCAGCAGGACGGTGACAGCAGAAGGAGCAGAAGCAGAAGCAGCAGCAGCAGGACTTCGTTGCCTTAAAGTGAAACAGCTGATATCATCCTGGGGGGGGAGAGATATCCAACACCTTGCACTGGTCTGTAGCAACACTTGTACCTACACTAGTAACACCCACGAGTCCAGCAGCACACCTGCCGAGTGATGGGGGAGGGTAGTAGGGTGAGGGGTGCCGGCCCCACACGTGGGGAGAAAGAGGGTGCTTCGCCCACCCTTATTTTAGGGAACTAAAAAAAATAAAAACACTACGGGGAAGGGGAGAGAGCGTGGAACTTCCTCCTCCTCCAACGTCTCTCCGAGCACTGACGGCAGAGCCGGCCGGCCGCCCCCCGCCACCGCCGGCGGGAGGAGCCGGGGAGGAGGGATGAGAGAAAAAGAGAGAAAGAGAGAGGGTAAACGGAGAGGAAAAGAGTGAAGGAGGAGGAGGAAACGGGTGTAGCAGATGGGGGGGGGGGAGAGAGGAGTTAAGTGGAAAGGGAAATGTGGATACTTTTAGAGAGGAAAGAAATTCTACACTCTTGTAGACCATACAAGAGCTGAAGCCTCGTTCACCAGGGTCTGAAGCCTCCTTCACCAGGGGCCTGAAGCTTCCTTCACCAGGGTGTGTAGCCTCCTTCACCAAGGGTCTGGAGCCTCCTTCACCAGGGGTCTGGAGCCTCCTTCACCAGGGGTCTGGAGCCTCCTTCACCAGGGGTCTGGAGCCTCCTTCACCAGGGGCCTGAAGCTTCCTTCACCAGGGGTCTGAAGCCTCCTTCAGCAGGGTGTGTACTCTCCTTCACCAGGGGTATGAAGCTTCCTTTAGCAAGGGTCTGAAGCCTCCTTCACTTGGGTGTGTACCATCATTCACCAGGGGTCTGAAGCCTCCTTCACCAGGGTGTGTACCATCCTTCACCAAGGGTCTGAAGCCTCCTTCACCAGGGTGTGTACCATCCTTCACCAAGGGTCTGAAGCCTCCTTCACCAGGGTGTGTACCATCCTTCACCAGGGGTCTGAAGCCTCCTTCACCAGGGTGTGTACCATCCTTCACCAGGGGTCTGAAGCCTCCTTCACCAGGGTGTGTACCATCCTTCACCAGGGGTCTGAAGCCTCCTTCACCAGGGTGTGTACCATCCTTCACCAAGGGTCTGAAGCCTCCTTCACCAGGGGTCTGAAGCTTCCTTCACCAGGTGTCTGAAGCCTCCTTCACCAGGGTGTGTACTCTCCTTCACCAGGGGTCTGAAGCCTCCTTCACCAGGGGTCTGGAGCCTCCTTCACCAGGGGTCTGAAGCTTCCTTCACCAGGGGTCTGAAGCCTCCTTCACCAGGGGTCAAAAGCTTCCTTCACCAGGGGTCTGGAGCCTCCTTCACCATGGGTCTGGAGCCTCCTTCACCAGGGGTCTGAAGCTTCCTTCACCAGGGGTCTGAAGCTTCCTTCACCAGGGGTCTGGAGCCTCCTTCACCAGGGGTCTGAAGCCTCCTTCACCAGAGGTATGGAGCCTCCTTCACCAGGGGTCTTAAGCCTCCTTCACCAGGGGTCTGAAGCCTCCTTCACCAGGGGTCTGAAGCTTCCTTC
Source organism: Cherax destructor (assembly GCA_009830355.1). Classification (NCBI taxonomy): domain Eukaryota; kingdom Metazoa; phylum Arthropoda; class Malacostraca; order Decapoda; family Parastacidae; genus Cherax; species Cherax destructor. Next base: position 98,446 of record WNWK01002001.1, on the reverse strand, counting down.
ACCAGGGGTCTGGAGCCTCCTTCACCAGGGGTCTTAAGCCTCCTTCACCAGGGGTCTGAAGCCTCCTTCACCAGGGGTCTGAAGCTTCCTTCACCAGGGGTCTGAAGCTTCCTTCACCAGGGGTCTGGAGCCTCCTTCACCAGGGGTCTGGAGCCTCCTTCACCAGGGGTCTGAAGCCTCCTTCACCAGAGGTCTGAAGATTCCTTCACCAGGGGTCTGAGGCCTCCTTCACCAGGGGTCTGACGCCTCCTTCACCAGGGGTCTGAAGCCTCCTTCACCAGGGGTCTGGAACCTCCTTCACCAGGGGTCTGGAGCCTCCTTCACCAGGGGTCTGAAGCCTCCTTCACCATGGGTCTGAAGGCTCCTTCACCAGGGGTCTGGAGCCTCCTTCACCAGGGGTCTGAAGCCTCCTTCACCAGGGGTTTGAAGCCTCCTTTACCAGGGGTTTGAAGCCTCCTTCACCTGGGGTCTGAAGCCTCCTTCACCTGGTGTCTGAAGCCTCCTTCACCAGGGGTCTGAAGCCTCCTTCACCAGGGGTCTGAAGCCTCCTTCACCTGGGGTCTGAAGCCTCCTTCACCAGGGGACTGGAGCCTCCTTCACCAGGGGTCTGAAGCCTCTTTCACCTGGGGTCTGAATCCTCCTTCACCAGGGGTCTGAAGCCTCCTTCACCAGTGGTCTTGAGCCTCCTTCACCAGAAGTCTGAATCCTCCTTCACCAGGGGTCTGAAGCCTCCTTCACCAGGGGTCTGGAGCCTCCTTCACCAGGGGTCTGAAGCCTCCTTCACCAGGGGTCTGGAGCCTCCTTATCAGGGGTCTGGAGCCTCCTTCACCAGGGGTCTGGAGCCTCCTTCACCAGGGGTCTGAAGCCTCCTTCAATAGCAACATTGAGACAACAATAACAAAGCAACATAGAACCAGTAAGAGAGCAACATAGAGATAGGAGTGAGACAATACCACACACATGACTTCTCGCTCTATAATGAGAGAGCGTGTGTGTACCTTGGCTTCAATAAAGGAATGAGAGAGAGAGAGAGAGAGAGAGAGAGAGAGAGAGAGAGAGAGAAGAGAGAGAGAGAGAGAGAGAGGATGAGCTTAAGAAGCAGACCTGTCTAAGAAACAGCAGTAATAGGACAGAACGTTTGTCTAGACAGAAGTCAAGATAGTATAGTCGAAGCTAGGATAGTATAGTAAAGTCCAGGATAGTAAAGTAGGTACCAGGATAGTATAGTAGAAGCCAGGATAGTATAGAAAAAGCCAAGATATAGTAGAAGTCAGGATAGTAAAGTAGGAACAAGGATAGTATAGAAACCAAAATAGTATACTAGAAGACTCCCCAAACTGACAGTATAAACACTGGCTGTATAAACACTGACAATGTAAATACTGACAGTATAAACACTGACAGTATAAACACTGACAGTATAAACACTGACAATGTAAATACTGACAGTGTAAACACTGACAGTATAAACACTGACAGTATGACCACTGACAGTATAAACACACACAGTATAAACACACACAGTATAAACACACACAGTATAAACACACACAGTATAAACACTGACCGTATACAGTGACAGTTTAAACACTGACAGTATGAACAGTATATACATTTTAAGCACTACTTCCTCCTTACACATTAAATATTCAAGTAGATTCTTCAGTACAGCATAGCAAGTCTCTTATGGCAGTGTTTATACCGTCAGTGTATACCAGTGTATACTGACGGTATACACTGACGGTATAAACACTGCCATAAGAGACTTGCTATGCTGTACTGAAGAATCTACTTGAATATTTAATGTGAAAGGAGGAAGTAGTGCTTAAAATGTATATATTGCTGTTACTGCTGCTGCTGTTGCTGTTACTGCTGTTGTTACTGCTGCTGTTGTTAATGCTGCTGCTGCAGCTGCTGCTGTTACTGCTGCTGTTGCTGCTGCTGCACCTACTATTATTACTACTGCTACCACTACTGCTTCTATTATTGTTGTTGCTGCTGCTGCTACTGCTACTGCTACTGCTGCTAATGCCTCTGCTACTGCTGATAATTAAAACACATGTGCAACTGTTAGGTATCTTGATTCCGAAACGTTTCGCCTACACAGCAGGCGTCTTCAGTGGAATACAGAGGCAGCAGCAGAAGCAGTAGAAATGTAAAGTCGATGTAATCAGTCCCACAACCTCGAAGACGTAGCTTTGAGGTGATCAGTCCCTCTGCCTGGAGAAGAGTTCTGCTCCTTAGTCTGGGACAATGTGAACTTATATGCTGTTAAGGTGAGGCGCAATTGATACTGAAGACAGGATAGGCAGAGCCCACTAGTAGAGTAGTAGTAGTAGTAGTAATAATAATAATAATAATAATAATAATAATAATAATAATAATAATAATAATAATAATAATAATAATAATAATAAATACAATTAATAATAATAATAAATATAAATAATAATAATAATAATAGTAACAAATAGAATTAATACTAATAATAATAAATATTAATAATAATAATATGCTATATTTCTACAAGTACATGATACTACTTGTACAGACCATAGCTGACATCAATGACATTGTACTATATAGAGAGCCCCTGGTTTATGCAGAGCATTTTATACAACTTAGGTTAATTTTGTCCCCAGGATGCGGCTCACACCCGTCGGCTAACACCCAGGTACCTACTTACTGCTAGGTGAACAGGGATAACAGGTGTCTTAAGGAAACGCGTCCAATGTTTCCACCCGTACCGAGGATCGAACCCAGGCCCTCAGTGTTTGAGATGAGTGAAGGTCCCTCTCCTATTGGCATTATCTGCGCCTCTCCTTTGACAGTATATAAGTCTCACTACAGTTGTCTCAGCTTGACATTGTTCAAGACCATGAAGCTGAACTCTTCTCCAGGCTAAGGGACTGACCACCTTAAAACTAAGTCTTCAGTGGTGATGGACTGATTATATCGTCTTTACATCTCTATCGACTGAGAGATAGTGTGGTGGTGACTGGTAGTGTGGTGGTGACTGACAGTGTGGTGGTGACTGGTAGTGTGGTGGTGACTAACAGTGTGGTGGTGACTAACAGTGTGGTGGGGAGTAACAGTGTGGTGGTGACTAACAGTGTGGTGGTGACTGACAGTGTGGTGGTGATTAACAGTGTGGTGGTGACTGGTAGTGTGGTGGTGACTGACAGTGTGGTGGTGACTGACAGTGTGGTGGTGACTGACAGTGTGGTGGTGACTGACAGTGTGGTGGTGACTAACAGTGTGGTGGTGACTAACAGTGTGGTGGTGACTGACAGTGTGGTGGTGATTAACAGTGTGGTGGTGACTGGTAGTGTGGTGGTGACTGACAGTGTGGTGGTGACTAACAGTGTGGTGGTGACTAATAGTGTGGTGGTGACTAACAGTGTGGTGGTGACTGACAGTGTGGTGGTGACTAACAGTGTAGTTGTAACTAACAGTGTGGTGGTGACTAACAGTGTCGTGGTGACTGACAGTGTGGTGGTGACTGACAGTGTGGTGGTGACTAACAGTGTGGTGGTGACTGACAGTGTGGTGGTGACTGACAGTGTGGTGGTGACTAACAGTGTGATGGTGACTAACAGTGTGGTGGTGACTGACACTGTGGTGGTGACAGTGTGATGGTGACTAACAGTGTGGTGGTGACTGACACTGTGGTGGTGACAGTGTGATGGTGACTAACAGTGTGGTGGTGACTGACACTGTGGTGGTGACAGTGTGATGGTGACTAACAGTGTGGTGGTGACTGACACTGTGGTGGTGACAGTGGATGGTGACTAACAGTGTGATGGTGACTAACAGTGTGGTGGTGACTGACAGCGTGGTGGTGACTGATAGAAACATATAAAAGACCATAAGAGCTTAGAGGGGAGATGCTCAAGGAGTCCCCACACAGCAGAGGGGAAGTGTGGGGGCGAGTGAGGGGGTGGGGGGGGTAAGGGGTGGTGATGGTGACAGGGGGAGGGAAGGTGTGGACAGCTGGCTTCCCTCACACCCACCTGCTCAACCCTCTCATTGACTCCCCTTTCTTCAACCCTCACTCATTGACCCCCTCCCCCTCTTCCCCTTCCCCTCGCTTCTACTCTGTTTCTCTTCTCTATTTCGTGTACTTTCGTGTCATCTTGTCTACTTTAGTGCAATATTGTCTAATTTCCTGTCACCTTGTCTGCTTCCATCACCTATTGTCTACTTTAGTGTCATATTGGTTATTTTCTTCTCAATTTGTCTACTTTCGTGTCATCTTGTCTACTTTAGCGTTATATTTCGTCTATTTTTGTATATATTCGTGCTATTTTGTCTACATTTCAGCCAACTTGTCTACATTCGTGTCGGTACTGTACCTTTGATATATTACCTTCTTCCCTACCATCTTCCTTTCGTTTCTCTCTCCATCTTCCCCTGGTTATCTTCTTTATGTATGTTCCCGCAGGGTGTCCCGTAGCTCGATTGGTAGCGCACTCAGCGCTCACACACTGAGGTCCGGTGGCGTTGTTAGCGTCAGAAAAAGGAGAGTGTGGCGCTATTGGTTTCAGAAAATGGAGTGTGACGTCAACAATATCAGAAAATAGTGTCTGACATCAGGGACACCAGAAAATGGTGTGTCTGACGTCAGTGACATCAGAAAACGGGGTGTCTGACGTCAGTAACATCAGAAAAACCAAACATAGACTATGTATACCTGCAGAGTATCGCGTCATTCATTCACACACACATGAGCTATAACGTAATGGTTCCCAGAATGCACAAGTGCTAACGAGGGATAGTGTAATTACCGTAATTATGAACATAAAGGAGATTAAATCGGGTGAAGAACGATTGGGAAATGGAGGAGAGAGACTGATAATGTCGAGAAACAGAGACGAAATATACAGTGGTTCCTAGGTGGTGTTTGGAAAGTTCGAGGGTCGAAATAGTATTTCCCCCCAGGCTTTAATTATCAGCCTCACCCGCTGGAGGATGTTGAACTGACTCTTCCAAAAGTCTGAGAGTCAGGTCAGTGTCAGAGGCCACTTCAGAGCACTGCTGAAACAGGGCTTCTCTGTAAAGTTTGTTTACAACCGAATTGTAAATAAGTCAGCGTGTTCGGACTCCAGAAAAACGTTCAAGGACGGGGTGAGTTTTTTCTGAACAAAATTGTTCGGACGTCGGTGTTCGAACGTACCGGACCCCGGTCCGGTACGTTCGAACACCGAGGTATCACTGTATTACGGAAGACGGCAGGATGAAGGAACAGGGATTATAACGATAACTAAATCATCGTCTCCACCTTCAGGATAACCAAACTATCGTCACCAATACTAGGACAACCAAGCCATTGTCAACACCACCACCAGGATAACCAAGCCACCCTCACTACCAAGAGGATAACCAAGCCATCGTGACCACCAACAGGATAACAAAGCCACCCTCACTATCAACAGGATAACCAAGCCATCGTCACCACGAGGATAACCAAGCCATCGTCACCACTACCACTATAACTAAGTTATGGCTAAGTTCCTTTTGACAAACTTGTTTGACATAGTACTTTAAGTTCTAAACTATGTTCAAGACCGTACTAAGCTGTCAAGTTGTCAGGTTGTCAGCGTGGTAAGCTGTCAGGTTGTCAGCGTGGTAAGCTGTCAGGTTGTCAGCGTGGTAAGCTGTCAAGCTCTCAGGTTGACAAGTTGTCAAGTTGCCAGGGTGTCAAGTTGTTAAGTTATCAAGTTATCAAGTTGAGAGGTTGTCAAGTTATCAAGTTGTCAAGTCGTGAAGTTGTCCGGTTTTCAGGCTGTCAAGTAGTCAAGTCCTAAGTTACATTTCCTCAATCAGCGTCACAATACGTACACGTTGGACGACTCACACACACACATACACACACACACATACACACACACACACACACATACACACACATACACACACACATACACATACACACACACACACACATACACACACACACACATACACATACATACACACACATACAGTGATGTAGGAAAGGCAGGATCCATACATATCTTTAAGAAGAGGTTTGATAAAGCTCATGGAGCAGGGAGAGTGAGAACCTAGCAGCGACCAGCGAAGAGGCGGGGCCAGGAGCTATGAATCAACCCTTGCAACCACAACTAGGTGAGTACACACACACACACACACACACACACAAGGCAGTGATCTTTGTTTTAATGGAAGGTTTAATCTTGAAGAACATGCTAAGACGACGTTGTCGTTTTTAAGGGTTTATCCAGGAGGTGAGAGTTAATCTTGAAGACCAAGTCTCTTCAAGGTCAAGTATTAAGACAAGTTTCGCTGAATATATGCTTATACATACATTCCTGTATGTGTATACATGATGAGCCATACAATGAACACATATATACATAATTCTTAGCATATATACTCTGAATTTTCAAGTGACCTTAAATCTGCTTTTGATGTAGTCAACCGACATGTAATCATTAGTGAACTTGCCAGAATGGATGTTGAAGAACATGTCACTTCAAGGTCGAACATTAAGGCCAATCTTGAGGAACAATTCACTTCAAGGCCAAGTAATAAGGTTAATCTTGAAGAACAAGTCACTGCAAGGTCAAACATTAAGGTTAATCTTGTAGACCCTATGTTGTATTCCTTGCCTGGTCTTGAAGGAGCGGGGGGGGGATGATGTTGGAGGAATAAGAGGGAAGGGGGAGAAAGAGGGGGTAGAGGGCAAGGGAGAGGGGCTGGGGGAAAAAGGGAGGGGAGGAAAGGAGGTTTCTTGAGAACAGTTTGTCCCTAAATCCTAAAATATTCCTTGGGAAAAACTTTTTCTCTCTTTGGGAAAACTGAAAGTTCAATCCTTCTTTCCTCTATTATGTAGACAGTTGTAGAATGGCGTACACACCTTGCCGCAATTGAACAAATAGCGGAGCAAGTATAAGAGAACAGCAGTATATGACTTGTATTTACAATATGTACACTATTTACAATGTGTACAGAAATGTAAGAGGAAGTGTACAGCACGGTGGTCAAAGGAGGCAAAATTCAAAAGCCAGAGAATGCACCGTGAAAGACCAGCAGCGAGTCTGCCAACACTAGCGTCACAAGTGAACCACATCGCTTCACAGCTTTGGCGGGCTTGTCTGTGACTGGCCGATGAACCGAGGTACTGATATAACGACGGGTACCCTATTGATCGGTAAATCCTTAGCACCTGGTTCGCTGGTTGGGAGGCAGCCTATATGAGAGTGTGACTCGTAGCATGCCATAGCTTCGACCTACCCTTCTCTGTGCCTCTCCTTCCCATCCCTCGCTCTGCCTATTCTCTCCTCCCCTTACGTCTCTTAATTCTCCTTGTCTTCACTCTTCTCACCTTGCCTCCACTTGCCTCCCCCCTCCCCTCCCCCTCTTTCCCCTCCCCCTCTCTCCCCTCCACCTCCGTCTTTAAGTCTTACACCAAAGCTCATCCTCATCTGCTGTCAGAAAATTGCTTTCCATCCTGACCTGCTGAAATTAGCTGTCTGGGGAGACCAAGTTGTTTGTTGCAGCCGGAGAAGTGCTGGAGAAGTGTTGGAGAAGCTCAGGTGTTGGAGAAGCTCAGGTATTGGAGAGGCTCGGGAGTTGAAGAGGCTTGCTACAACACCAACAAAATAGCCCAGGCCGGCGCTGAATTTAAAAGAGACCTCCAGGAGATACGATTACGACATACAAGATACCGAGAAGAATTGATAGGGCGAATGGGAGGATTACCACAAAGACAATGATTCTAGGAAGTACTTTCCCAGTCTAAGGGTGGTACAAGTGGAATGAAGTGAAATATGGAAGTTTTACATGAATCCGTAGTGATGATGGCCGACGTGGGAGCCAGGACTCGACCCCTGCAACCACAAATCGCTGAGTAAACACAAACACGCAGATTATATATATATTTATTGGTTATCAGAAGGAAGTGTTCTAGGAAAATATCTTAAGATTTTTTTCTTAGAAGACGTTTTGGACAGTTTTCTTCACCTATCACCCCACAAGCGTGTTGTACAAATTTATTGACGCTTCTCTTCTGCAATAATTTCGCAGTTGAAGGAGGTTGCAACAGTTGACGGCGTCAGGTTGCCAAAGTTGTAATGAGTTGCTTTCCCCCTCTTTTCAAGGACCCACACCTGCCCACACAGTCATGCCAGCTTTTGAAATATATGTTTTGTGTCGAGGGAGAAGAGCAGTTTTTTTTTTGGTTGGTGTAGGTGTGGGGGGTAGGGGTGGCGGGGGTAGGGGTGGCGGGGGTAGGGGTGGCGGGGGTAGGGGTGGCGGGGGTATTGGTGGCGGGGGTCGTGGTGGGGTTCCCTTACGGAAATAAATATTGATAATTTTCGAAGTTGATTGTTCAGAGAAACTGAATGATATAATATATATATATATATATATATATATATATATATATATATATATATATATATATATATATATATATTGTATATATATATACTCAATAATAGCCCACATAGAGGCAGAAACTGAGATGATTAATTGATGTATATATTTCGATCCTCTTCTGGGATCCTCTTCAGCAGATACATGGATATATAAGGAAGGTTGCACACCTCACCTCGTACCAGGTTGATATTCACTTTTTCTTTTCTCCTTGTTTTATAAACCAGTCCGGGTATCCTAATTTGGAGAATCGTGTTCTAAGGATTTCTTTTCGTTGACGTACCTTTGAGTTGCTGCATATCGTGAGTGAACGTAAACACAGGCTTGAGACGGTGTTTTTAATCTACACTGAATCTTGGCTGTTGAAATGGCATATTCTTTGACTCACGAAATCGTAATGACACGATTGCAAACAAACCATACCACGGGTGGGGATAGAACCCGCGATCAGGGAGTCGTTAAACTCCAGACCGACGCGCTAGCCCAGCTGGCCCAGTGGCTAGCGCGTCGGTCTGGAGATTCATGACACTCTGATCGCGGGTTCTAACCCGACCCGTGGTATGGTTTATATTCTTTGAGAATATTAACCATCTTGTTCCCTCTATACCGTTCAAAGTTGAATGGGAAATAAATAATCAACTTCCATTCCTTGATGTTCACATTACCAGAAATAAGAATCAGGTTGATTTCTCAGTTGTAGGAAGTCAACTCACACTGTTAATTATGTTTATTTCTACAGATGCCATTCAATGTTGATTAAGAAGAGCTCCAACTTAAGCCTATTTTTTGTTCACTCAAGACATGCAGCCCCTCAAAGTTGGACCAAGGGAAAAAAAAATCCTCAGAACACAATTCTCCAAATTAGGATACCCTGACTGGTTTATTAAACAAGAAGAAAGCTAACATCAACTATTACAAAACCTCTGTTCAAAGAAACTCAACTCCATCCAGCAAATCTCAACTCATGGTGCCCTGCCACCATGTCACGTTCAATCGTCTCAACAAAGTGACCAACATAATCACGTTCTATCCCAACAAACTAGGGAATCTCTTTTCCCAAGACACTCCAGAAGATTACCAGATACAATGTAAAGACTTCATTCAAGTATAGGTTCATTCTGTACCTAACGAAAGAAATATATTTCATTGTGTTTGTTGATTATTAAATTATTATAAACTTATCTAAAATATATTTAGTTGGATTAGGCTAAATTAAATTGTTATAATAAGGTTAGGTAAGTTTTCTAAGGTTCTTTTGGTACAAAATTATTAATTTTACATTAACATAAATGAGAAAAATAGAAATGACTTAATTTTAAATTAGTTCTTGCTAAGTGATCAGTTTTACCTGTTCGGCACGTTATATATATATATATATATATATATATATATATATATATATATATATATATATATATATATATATATATATATATACCTCTTTAACTTGAGAAAGGAGGATTTTTTACTTGTGAAAGACTCTTAAAGGAGAACGAGGAGAAGGAAAATTAAGAAAAGGAGGAAGGGAAGGAAGGGAGAAGGAGGAAGCAGAGAATAAGGAGTAAAAGGAGGAGGAGAAGGAGTATTTCGAATGTAAGTGTAGACTACTGGCCTGCACACCTGGCCATTGCACCATAACCAATTAGGAACGAGCAAAAAGGCAGCAGAGAGAATAAATGATTGTATTTCCTTCACCAAAACAAACTGGTATTTACAGTGTATATATCCTGTGTGCAGTATTTACACCAATATACAATGAGGCAAAAATACAATCACAAGACCGTAGCGACCAGCAGTGAAGGCAAGTCTGCCAAAGCTGCTTCACCAGCGTCACTTTGGTAGTCTTCCTTGTGATTGGCTGGTTGAACCAAGGTACTGGTATAACGACGGGCCCCCTGCTTGTTAAACTCTAAGCACCTTCCTTGTGATTGGCTGGTTGAACCAAGGTACTAGTATAACGACGGGGCCCCCGCTTGTTAAACTCTAAGCACCTTCCTTGTGATTGGCTGGTTGAACCAAGGTACTGGTATAACGACGGGGCCCCTGCTTGTTAAACTCTAAGCACCTTCCTTGTGATTGGCTGGTTGAACCAAGGTACTGGTATAACGACGGGGCCCCTGCTTGTTAAACTCTAAACACCTTCATTGTGATTGGCTGGTTGAACCAAGGTACTGGTATAACGACGGGGCCCCTGCTTGTTAAACTCTAAGCACCTTCCTTGTGATTGGCTGGTTGAACCAAGGTACTGGTATAACGACGGGGCCCCTGCTTGTTAAACTCTAAGCACCTTCCTTGTGATTGGCTGGTTGAACCAAGGTATTAGTATAACGACGGGGCCCCGCTTGTTAAACTCTAAGCACCTTCCTTGTGATTGGCTGGTTGAACCAAGGTACTGGTATAACGACTGGTCCCCTGCTTGTTAAACTCTAAGCACCTTCCTTGTGATTGGCTGGTTGAACCAAGGTACTAGTATAACGACGGGGCCCCCGCTTGTTAAACTCTAAGCACCTTCCTTGTGATTGGCTGGTTGAACCAAGGTACTAGTATAACGACGGGGCCCCCGCTTGTTAAACTCTAAGCACCTTCCTTGTGATTGGCTGGTTGAACCAAGGTACTAGTATAACGACGGGCCCCAGCTTGTTAAACTCTAAGCACCTTCCTTGTGATTGGCTGGTTGAACCAAGGTACTAGTATAACGACGGGGCCCCAGCTTGTTAAACTCTAAGCACCTTCCTTGTGATTGGCTGGTTGAACCAAGGTACTAGTATAACGACGGGGCCCCAGCTTGTTAAACTCTAAGCACCTTCCTTGTGATTGGCTGGTTGAACCAAGGTACTAGTATAACGACGGGGCCCCCGCTTGTTAAACTCTAAGCACCTTCCTTGTGATTGGCTGGTTGAACCAAGGTACTAGTATAACGACGGGGCCCCAGCTTGTTAAACTCTAAGCACCTGGTTCACTGGTCGAGAGTCATACCTATATGAGTGTGTGATGTACACACAATAAAAGGTAACATACTCTTAGCATGCCACAAGGAGGAAGAGGAGTAAGAGGAGAAGGAATAAGAAGACGAGGAGGAAGAGGAAGACGAGGAGTAAGAGAAGGAGGAGGAAGAGAAGGAAGAGGAGAAGGAAAAGGAAGAGGAGAAGGAGGAGGAAGAGAAGGAAGAGGAAGATGAGGAGGAGGAAAAGAAAGAGAAGGAGGGGTATGAAGAGGAAGAAGAGAAGTTAGGTTTGCTTTCCACCAGTGAAGTATCGTCTTTATTTACATTTTTTTTGCTGCTGTTGCTGCTGTTATTGCTTTACTACAGCTGCTGCTCTTCTTGAAGCTGTTGTTGCTGCTGTTATTGTTGCTGCTATTATTGCTGCCGTTTTGGTTGTTGCTACTGCTGCTGTTGTTGCTGCCGCTGCTGTTGCTGCTGCAGTTATTACTGCTGCTGTTGTTGTTGCTGCTGTTGTTGTTGATACTATTGCTGATGCTGTTTTTGCAGCTGTTGTCGTTGCTGCTACTATTGCTGCTGCTGTTGTTGTTGCTAATATTCTTGTTGCTGTGGTGGTGGAAGTAGCAGTGGTGGAGGAAGTAGCAGTGGTGGAGGAAGTAGCAGTGGTGGAGGAAGTAGCATTGGTGGAGGAAGTAGCAGTGGTAGAGGAAGTATCAGTGGTGGAGGAAGTAGCAGTGGTGGAGGAAGTTAGCATGTGGTGGAAGACAGTGGTGGAGAAGAGTGGTGGAGGAAGTAGCAGTGGTGGAGGAAGTAGCAGTGGTGGAGGAAGTAGCAGTGGTGGAGGAAGTAGCAGTGGTGGAGGAAGTAGCAATGTGGGAAGAGAGTGGAAGCACAGTGGTGGAGGAAGTAGCAGTGGAGGAAGACAGTGGTGGAGGAAATGTGGAGACAATGGTGGAGAAGACAGTGGTGAGGAAGACAGTGGGGAGGAAGTAGCAGTGGTGGAAGAAGTAGCAGTGGTGGAGGAAGTAACAATCGTGGAGAAAGTAGCAGTGTTGGAGAAAGTAACAGTGGTGGAGGAAGTGGCTGTGGTGGAGGAATTAACAATGGTGGAGGAAGTAACAATGGTGGAGGAAGCAGCAGTGGTGGAGGGAGTAACAATGGTGGAAGAAGTAATAATGGTGGAGGAAGTAGCAGTGGTGAAGGAAGTAGCAGTGGTGGAGGAAGTAGCAGTGGTGGAGGAAGTAGCAGTGGTGGAGGAAGTAACAATGGTGGAGGAAGTAATAATAGTGGAGGAAGTAATAATGGTGGAGGAAGTAGCAGTGGTGGAGGAAGTAGCAGTGGTGGAGAAGTAACAATAGTGGAGGAAGTAATAATAGTGGAGGAAGTAATAATGGTGGAGGAAGTAGCAGTGGTGGAGGAAGTAGCCGGGTGGAAGAAGTAACAATAGTGGAGGAAGTAATAATAGTGGAGGAAGTAATAATGGTGGAGGAAGTAGCAGTGATGGAGGAATAGCAGAGGTGGAGGATGGAGTAGCAGTGGTGGAGGATGGAATAGAAGTGGTGAGCAAGCACATGACACAAGACCACACAGACAATAGAGAAGAGATCCTTGATGAAGTGGCAAGACACCACCATGACGCAAGACCACACCATGACGCAAGACTACACCATGACGCAAGACCACACCATGACGCAAGACCACACCATGACGCAAGACCACACCATAATGCAAGACCACACCATGATGCAAGACCACACCATGATGCAAGACCACACCATGAACAAAAACTCTGATAAACCTACAGACTTACGTGAACCTTTGAACCTGAGCTGAACTCGAGCTGAAAGAAGAGAAACTCTGATGAAGCGAAGAGCAACTCATGAAGCGAAGACAACTCTTGATGAAGAGAACCTTGATGAAGAGAAGAGAAACTCTTGATGAAGATAGAGAACTTTGATGAAGGAAGACTTGATGAAACTCTGATGAAGAGAAGAGAAACTCTTGATGAAGAGAAGAGAAACTCTTGATGAAGGAAGAGAAACTCTTGATGAAGAGAAGAGAAACTCTTGATGAAGAGAAGAGAAACTCTTGATGAAGAGAAGAGAAACTCTTGATGAAGAGAAGAGAAACTCTTGATGAAGAGAAGAGAAACTCTTGATGAAGAGAAGAGAAACTCTTGATGAAGAGAAGAGAAACTCTTGATGAAGAGAAGAGAAACTCTTGATGAAGAGAGAGAAACTCTTGATGAAGAGAAGAGAAACTCTTGATGAAGAGAAGAGAAACTCTTGATGAAGAGAAGAGAAACTCTTGATGAAGAGAAGAATGAAAAAAAACTCTTGATGAAGAGAGAGAAACTCTTGATGAAGAGAAGAGAAACCTCTTGATGAAGAGAGAAACTCTGATGAAGAGAAGAGAAACTCTTGATGAAGAGAAGAGAAACTCTTGATGAAGAGAAGAGAAACTCTTGATGAAGAGAAGAGAAACTCTTGATGAAGAGAAGAGAAACTCTTGATGAAGAGAAGAGAAACTCTTGATGAAGAGAAGAGAAACTCTTGATGAAGAGAAGAGAAACTCTTGATGAAGAGAAGAGAAACTCTTGATGAAGAGAAGAGAAACTCTTGATGAAGAGAAGAGAAACTCTTGATGAAGAGAAGAGAAACTCTTGATGAAGAGAAGAGAAACTCTTGATGAAGAGAAGAGAAACTCTTGATGAAGAGAGAGAAACTTGATGAAGAGAAGAGAAACTCTTGATGAAGAGAGAGAACTTTGATGAAGAGAGAGAAACTCTTGATGAAGAGAGAAACCTTGATGAAGAGAAGAGAAACTCTGATGAACTGATGAAGAGAGAAACTCTTGATGAAGAGAAGAGAAACTCTTGATGAAGAGAAGAAAACTCTTGATGAAGAGAAGAGAAACTCTTGATGAAGAGAAGAGAAACTCTTGATGAAGAGAAGAGAAACTCTTGATGAGAAGAGAACTCTTGATGAAAGAGAAGAGAAACTCTTGATGAAGAGAGAGAAACTCTTGATGAAGAGAAGAGAAACTCTTGATGAAGAGAAGAGAAACTCTTGATGAAGAAAAACTCTGAGAGAGAAACTCTTGATGAAGAGAAGAAAACCTTGATGAAGAAAGAGAAACTCTTGTGAGAAGAAAACTCTTGATGAAGAGAGAGAAACTCTTGATGAAGAGGAGAAACTCTTGATGAAGAGAAGAGAAACTCTTGATGAAGAGAGAGAAATCTTGATGAAGAGAAGAGAAACTCTTGATGAAGAGAGAAACTGATGAAGACTTGATGAAGAGAAGAGAAACTCTTGATGAAGAGGGAGAAACTCTTGATGAAGAGAAGAGAAACTCTTGATGAAGAGAGAGAAACTCTTGATGAAGAGAGAGAAACTCTTGATGAAGAGAAGAGAAACTCTTGATGAAGAGAAGAGAAACTCTTGATGAAGAGGAGAAACTCTGATGAAGAGAAGAGAAACTCTTGATGAAGAGAGAAACTCTTGATGAAAGAGGAAACTTATGAAGAAAGAGAAACTCTTGATGAAGAGAGAGAAACCTTGATGAAGAGAAGAGAAACTCTTGATGAAGGAAACTCTTGATAAGAGAAGAGAAACTCTTGATGAAAGGTGAGAAACTCTTGAAAGAGAAAATGAGAAACTTGAGAAAGAAAACTCTTGATGAAGAGAAGAAAACTCTTGATGAAGAGAAGGAAACTCTTGATGAGAGAAGAGAAACTCTTGATGAAGAGAAGAGAAACTCTTGATGAAGAGAAGAGAAACTCTTGATGAAGAGAAGAGAAACTCTTGATGAAGAGAAGAGAAACTCTTGATGAAGAGAAGAGAAACTCTTGATGAAGAGAAGAGAAACTCTTGATGAAGAGAAGAGAAACTCTTGATGAAGAGAAGAGAAACTCTTGATGAAGAGGTGAGAAGCTCTTGATGAAGAGAAGAGAAACTCTTGATGAAGAGGTGAGAAACTCTTGATGAAGAGAAGAGAAACTCTTGATGAAGAGAAGAGAAACTCTTGATGAAGAGAAGAGAAACTCTTGATGAAGAGGTGAGAAACTCTTGATGAAGAGAAGAGAAACTCTTGATGAAGAGGTGAGAAACTCTTGATGAAGAGGTGAGAAACTCTTGATGGAGAGAAGAGAAACTCTTGATGAAGAGAAGAGAAACTCTTGATGAAGAGGTGAGAAACTCCTGATGAAGAGAAGAGAAACTCTTGATGAAGAGGTGAGAAACTCTTGATGAAGAGGTGAGAAGCTCTTGATGAAGAGAAGAGAAGCTCTTGATGAAGAGGAGAGAAACTCTTGATTAAGAGAAGAGAAACTCTTGATGAAGAGGAGAGAAACTCTTGATGAAGAGAAGAGAAACTCTTGATGAAGAGGTGAGAAACTCTTGATGAAGAGAAGAGAAACTCTTGATGAAGAGGAGTGCATGGGTGCATCGCCCTGGTATGAGGTGGCAGACTAGGTGCTGGGGCACTCTGATGTGTCAGAGTGAGAGGGAAGGATCGGTGGGCCCGGGTGAGGTCACCTGTCTTCCAGGAACAACCCAGAGCAGCAGAACCTCTCCTCTCTGACTGCAGAACAATCTTACTGAAAGACCCTCTCCTGTCTCTCGCTGGAGACCACTCTTACAGAAAGACCCTCTCCTGTTTTTGGCTGAAGAACACTCTTATAGAAAGACCCTCTCCTGTCTCTGGCTGGAGAACAATCTTACAGAAAGACCCCTCTCCTGTCTCTGACTTGAGAACAATCTTACAGAAAGACCCCTCTCCTGTCTCTGGCTGGAGAACAATCTTACAGAAAGACCCCTCTCCTGTCTCTCGCTGGAGACCACTCTTACAGAAAGACCCTCTCCTGTTTTTGGCTGAAGAACACTCTTATAGAAAGACCCTCTCCTGTCTCTGGCTGGAGAACAATCTTACAGAAAGACCCCTCTCCTGTCTCTGACTTGAGAACAATCTTACAGAAAGACCCCTCTCCTGTCTCTCGCTGGAGACCACTCTTACAGAAAGACCCTCTCCTGTTTTTGGCTGAAGAACACTCTTATAGAAAGACACTCTCCTGTCTCTGGCTGGAGACCACTCTTACAGAAAGACCCCTCTCCTGTCTCTGACTGGAGAATAATCTTACAGAAAGACCCCTCTCCTGTCTCTGGCTGGAGACCACTCTTACAGAAAGACCCTCTCCTGTCTCTGTCCACAAAACACTCTGTCCACAAAACACTCTCAGCCAAACTCTGTACACTCTCACGTTCAAATCTGTACATGATTGCATATTTATTTGTACAGATTCTGCTGGGAGAATGTGTGTGTATGTGTGTGTGTGGGTGTGGGTGTGTATGTTGGTGTACGTATGTGTGTGTGTTTCCTAACACCCCACACCACCACCTTACAATTTACTGCCCTTTCCCCCCTCCCCGCCACCAGATTACCCCCTCACCTCCCCGCCCTCCCTCCCCCCTCTCCCAAACACACACACAAACTGCGCTGAAGTTTGGAGAGAGAGTGAGAGAGAGAGTGAGAGAGTGAGAGAGTGAGAGAGAGTGAGAGCATCGGTAAGAGAAAGTTGCCTCAAGTTTAGAAAGCCTTCCAGCAAAAGTTTGTTGGCTGTGTCGGGGCCATCCAGTGCTGCACCTCCATGATCACCCAGCTGGTTACCAGGGACCATCTGTAGTACCATCTGTCCTACCATCTGTCCTACCATCTGTTATACCATCTGTCATCCATCTGTCATATCATGTCGTGATATCTGTCAACCCATCTCTTGTACCATCTATTATACCATCTGTCAAACCATCTGTCAAACTGTCTCTTATACCATCTATTATACTGTCATAACAAGTAATGTCATCTGTCATATGTAATACCATGTGTTATACCATCTGTCGTACCATCTGTTATACCGTATGTCATACCAATTGTCATACGCACCTGTCATACCACATGCCATACCACCTGTCAGCTCACCTTAAAAGTGCACTAAATGAAAACACACAGCAGCCCCCTCCCTCCCCTCTCACAACCCCTCTCACAACCCCCTCTCACAACCCCCTCTCTCCCCAGCAATCGCTCTCCCCCCTCCCGCTCCCCTCTCACCCCATCCCCCACCTCTCACACCCACCTCTACCCTCAGCCATCCCCCTTCCCCTCCTCCCAACCCCGTCCCCCTCAACGCCCCCATCCCCTCCCCTCCCCTCCCCCACTCCCCCTTCCTCATGGAGAAATAATTAATACGAAATTATTAAATAAAAGCATTGGGCACTTTTTAATTTTTTTTTTGACAACAAGAGCGACTGTGAGGAGAGCGATGGTCACTGAGATACGTGCAAATATTGACGCTAGAAGCAATAACCGTGTGTGTGTGTGTGTGTGTGATGGTTGGTTACCGGTGATACAATGGAGTGGAATGTCTAAGTAGTGGTGGTGGTGGTAGTGGTGGCAGTAGTGGTAGTGGTGGTAGTGGTGGTAATGGTGGTAATAGTGGTAGTGGTGGTAGTAGTGGTGATGGTGGTAGTGGTGGCAGTGGTGGCAGTAGTGGCAGTAGTGGTAGTAGTGGTGGTAGTAGTGGTGGTAGTGGTATTGATGGTAGTAGTAGTGGTGGTAGTAGTGGTAGCAGTGGTGGTAGTGGTAGTAGTAGTGGTGGTAGTGGTAGTAGTGGTGGTAGGGGTGGTAGTAGTGGTGGTAGGGGTGGTGGTAGTAGTGGTGGTGGTGGTGGTGGTGATGTTGGGTTCAACTTTTTTTTTATTTGTATTAAAATAATATTCGACGTAAGATTAAATTTTGAATGCGTTTTCAAAGTGGAGGTGACAGTCCGTGGTTTATGACTGCTGTCCGTGCTTACATGTGCACGCTTGGCCCTGCATATGTACATAAACACGTACATACACACACACACACACACACACACAACAGACATCACAAGCGATGTCAGAACATA
Source organism: Cherax destructor (assembly GCA_009830355.1). Lineage (NCBI taxonomy): Eukaryota > Metazoa > Arthropoda > Malacostraca > Decapoda > Parastacidae > Cherax > Cherax destructor. The sequence continues at coordinate 80,162 of WNWK01002001.1, read as the reverse complement.
CAGGAATAGATTGAAATAGCTTGAGTTCATGCTTGAGGCTCACTGACGTGCCCGGGCTGGGAAAGAAACATGGCTTGTGAACCACCCTGCCCAGCTTATTGTGGCATTTGTGGCCGAGTGGATAAGAACGCTGCCTGGGAATCTTGTCCATCTCAGTAGCAGTATCGAATCCTGCTGACTGCGATCTCTCTCTCTCTCTCTCTCTCTCTCTCTCTCTCTCTCTCTTTCTTTATCTTTCTCTCTCTCTCTATACCTGGAGTATATATATATTGTACGTACGTATATACATACATATATAGGAGCAACAGCACACCAGCAGTAGCAACAGCAGGAGAGGAACAACAAGAGCATGAGCAACAACAGCAGTGGCAGGAACAACAACAGCAATAGCAACAGCAGGAAAAACAATAGCAATAGCATCAGCAGGAACAGCAACAGAAGGAGCAACAGCAGGAACAACAGCAACAGCAGGAACAACACAGCAACAGCAGGAACAACAACAGCAACAGCAGGAAAAACAACAGCAACAGCAGGAACAAAAACAGCAACAGCAGGAACAACAACAGCAGAAGCAGGATGAATGAACGCGCCGGCAGTGTTACACTGACATGTTAAAGTTGACCTAACTGCCTGCCCTCACCTGGGTGCCAGTGTCACTCCCTGGCACTACTGTTAGACTATCTGCCCAAACCTGGGTGCCAGTGTCACTCCCTGGCACTACTGCCAGACTATCTGCCCTAACCTGGGTGCCAGTGTCACTCCCTGGCACTACTGCTAAACTATCTGCCCTAACCTGGGTGCCAGTGTCACTCCCTGGCACTATTGCTAGACTATCTGCCCTAACTTGGGTGCCAGTGTCACTCCCTGGCACTACTGCCAGACTGTCTGCGCTTACCTGGGTGCAAGTGTCACTTCCTGGCACTACTACTAGACTATCTGCCCTAACCTGGGTGCCAGTGTCACTCCCTGGCACTACTGCTAGACTATCTGCCCAAACCTGGGTGCCAGTGTCACTCCCTGGCACTACTGCCAGACTGCCCTCACCTGGATGCCAGTGTCACTCTCTGGCACTACTGCTAGATTATGTGCCCTAACCTGTGTGCCAATGTCACTCCCTGGCACTACTGCTAGACTATCTGCCCTAACCTTGGTGCCAGTGTCACTCCCTGGCACTATTGCTAGACTATCTGCCCTAACCTGGGTGCCAGTGTCACTCCCTGGCACTACTGCCAGACTGTCTGCGCTTACCTGGGTGCCAGTGTCACTCCCTGGCACTAATGCTAGACTATCTGCCCTAACCTGGGTGCCAGTGTCACTCCCTGGCACTACTGCTAGACTATCTGCCCAAACCTGGGTGCCAGTGTCACTCCCTGGCACTACTGCCAGACTGTCTGCCCTCACCTGGATGCCAGTGTCACTCTCTGGCACTACTGCTAGGTTATCTGCCCTAACCTGTGTGCCAGTGTCACTCCCTGGCACTACTGCTAGACTATCTGCCCTCACCTGGGTGCCAGTGTCACTCCCTGGCACTACTGCTAGACTATCTGCCCAAACTTGGGTGCCAGTGTCACTCCCTGGCACTACTGCCAGACTGTCTGCCCTCACCTGGGTGCCAGTGTCACTCCCTGGCAATATATATATGTGTATGTGTGTGTGTGTGTGTGTGCAGAGCTAGGTGTTGTTTTAGCCCCCTCATCATGAAGGGGGCTAAAACAACACGGGTTCGATCCCCCGGCTAGTCGCAGTGTTGTTATTGATTAAATAACACTCGTTCGTGGTTACAATACGATATATATGTATATATATCTATGTATATATATATATATATATATATATATATATATATATATATATATATATATATATATATATATATATATATATATATATATGTGTGTGTGTGTGTGTGTGTGTGTGTGTGTCTGTGTGTGTGTGTGTGTGTGTGTGTATGTGTGTGTGTGTGTTTGTAAAGTTAATAAAAATCCCATATAATCATTACTGGTGTGTCAGGCAGGGCATCCAGAGAAGGTTTTCCAATCATTCCATTATAAACTCAGGGAGACCGTCAGAGGGAGTCCACAACTGTGCCTCGGCCGTCAAACAGCGCTGACAAATGCTGCAGTAAACTTACCACTGCTGGAGACGCAGCCAGTCAAGCGTTCACCAGTGTTGCTGCTGTTGTTGCTGTTGCTGCCGTTGCTGTTGCTGCTGTCTACCTGGATGGTATTCCAGGGTTCAACGTCCCCGAGGCCCGGTCTATTGCTGCTACACGGTTTTTACCCCCGTGTTGTGTGAGAATCTCTTCCCTCCCCCCTCCCGACCTCACCTTGTAACCTCCTACCGCAGATTAGGGACCAGTCCCTCTAGAATTTTCCAGGTGCGTTATGCACTATCTCTCTCGCCTGCGCTTCAGTGAGTACAGGTCAAGTGACTCCAAACGTTCCCAGTAATTAAGGTGTTTGACGGAACTTATATGTACAGTAAAGATTATCTGTACATTTTCAAGATCTTTCATTTCAACTGCCTTGAAAGGAGCTGTTAATGTACTGCAGTATTCCAGCCTAGACAGAACAAGTGATTTGAAAAAGATAATCACTGGCTTGGCATCCCTTGTTTTGAAGGTTCTCATTATCCATCCTATCATTTTCCTCGCAGATGTGACAGTGACACTGTTGTGATTTTTGAAGGTGAGATCCTCTGACATTAACACTCCCAAGTCCTTCACACTATTTTTCAGCTCTATTGTGTGATTAGAGTTTGTAGTATACTCATTTTAGCTATTATTTCCTTTAATTTTCCATAACTTAATAGTTGGAATTTGTCTTCATTGAACAACATATTGTCCTCCGTTGCCCATTGGAAATCTTGGTTTATATCTTCTTGGAGGTTAACCGTGTCCTCAATGGATGACACTCTCATGCAGATCCTAGTATCGTCTGTAAAGGATGATACGGTGCTATGGTTTACATCTCTGTCTATGTCTAATATGAGGATGAGGAACAGGATGGGGGCGAGTACTGTGCCTTGTGGAACAGAGCTTTTCACTATGTGGCCTCCGACTTATCTCTGTTTACCACTACTCTGTGTTCGATTGGTTAGAAAGTTGAGCATCCATCTGCCCACTTTGCCAGTTATCCCTTTAGCACGCATTTTGTCCGCTGTTACACCATGATCGCACTTGTCAAAGGCTTTTACAAAATCTGTGTATACTACATCTGCATTCTGTTTGTTTTCCAGGGCGTCCAAGACCATATCATAGTGGTCCATTAGTTGCGAGAGGCGGGGGTGTTGGAATCCCGCAACAGGATGTTGGAATCCTCTAACAGGGTGTTCACCTCGTCATCGTGATCCACTAACTTAGCGAAACATAAGACGTGATCCTAACAATCACTCACACTGTTCATTTCTATGAGAGGAAAACCCTCATTTGTCTTGGGTAAGTAGCAAGCTGGGATTGTGATAAACGAGGGCGAGGATTTGCTGCTGCTGGCGATAGTGGTGGTGGTGGTGGTGATGGTGATGGTGGTGATGATGATGGTGGTGATGGTGATGGTGGTGATGGTGGTGGTGGTAATGTTGGTGGTGGTGGTGGTGGTGGTGGGATGGTCTGAGGCAAATACTGAGTCAGCAGACAGGAGGAGAATTTTGTAGGCAAGGATCAGGAAGACCCACTCTGACCTCTGACCTCTGTGCTAGGGTAGTGGAAAGGAAGAGAGGAGGGGAGGGGAACGGGAAGGGGGAGAAGGAGAGAGAGAGAAGGGATGGGGAAGGGAAAGAATATAGTGAATGCTGTCTTAAATATCGTTTAATACAAGGGGGGATTTTAAGGAAGACAAACACAAACAATATGAAAAATACAAAAAAAAAAAAAAAAAAAAAAATGCATTCAGCGTTCTTTTCTTAATGAATCACGTCTCTACATCAAGGGAACATCCTCATCTTTCCAGGCAGAGAACATCCTCATCTTTCCAGGCAGGGAGCATCCTCATCTTTCCAGGCAGGGAGCATCCTCATCTCTTCAGGCAGGGAGCATCCTCATCTTTCCAGGCAGGGAGCATCCTCATCTTTCCAGGCAGGGAGCATCCTCATCTCTTCAGGCAGGGAGCATCCTCATCTTTCCAGGCAGGGAGCATCCTCATCTTTCCAGGCAGGGAGCATCCTCATCTTTCCAGGCAGGGAGCATCCTCATCTTTCCAGGCAGGGAGCATCCTCATCTCTTCAGGCAGGGAGCATCCTCATCTCTCCAGGAAGGGAGAATCTTCATCTTTCTGACAGGGAGCAACCTCATCTTTCCAGGAAAGGAGAATCCTCATCTTTCCAGGCAGGAAGCATCCTCGTCTTTCCAGGCAGGGAGCATCCTCGTCTTTCCAGGCAGGGAGCATCCTCATCTTTCCAGGCAGGGAGCATCCTCGTCTTTCCAGGCAGGGAGCATCCTCGTCTTTCCAGGCAGGGAGCATCCTCATCTTTCCAGGCAGGGAGCATCCTCATCTTTCCAGGCAGGGAGCATCCTCATCTTTCCAGGCAGGGAGCAACCTCATCTTTCCAGGCAGGGAGCATCCTCATCTTTCCAGGCAGGGAGCATCCTCATCTTTCCAGGCAGGGAGCATCCTCATCTTTCCAGGCAGGGAGCAACCTCATCTTTCCAGGAAAGGAGAATCCTCATCTTTTCAGGAAAGGAGAATTCTCATCTTTTCAGGCAGGGAGAATCTTCATCTTTCCAGGCAGGGAGCAACCTCATCTTTCCAGGCAGGGAGCATCCTCATCTTTCCAGGCAGGGAGCAACCTCATCTTTCCAGGCAGGGAGAATCTTCGTCTTTCAAGGCAGGGAGCATCCTCGTCTTTCCAGGCAGGGAGCATCCTCATCTTTCCAGGCAGGGAGAAACCTCATCTTTCCAGGAAAGGAGAATCCTCATCTTTTCAGGAAAGGAGAATCCTCATCTTTTCAGACAGGGAGAATCTTCATCTTTCCAGGCAGGGAGCAACCTCATCTTTCCAGGCAGGGAGAATCTTCATCTTTCCAGGCAGGGAGCATCCTCGTCTTTCCAGGCAGGGAGCATCCTCATCTTTCCAGGCAGGGAGCAACCTCATTTTTCCAGGAAAGGAGAATCCTCATCTTTTCAGGAAGGGAGAATCTTCATCTTTCCAGGCAGGGAGCATCCTCGTCTTTCCAGGCAGGGAGCATCCTCGTCTTTCCAGGCAGGGAGCATCCTCATCTTTCCAGGCAGGGAGCATCCTCATCTTTCCAGCAAATGAGAATCTTCATCTTTCCAGGCAGGGAGCATCCTCATCTTTCCAGGCAGGGAGTATCCTCATCTTTCCAGGCAGGGAGCATCCTTATCTTTCCAGGCAGGGAGCATCCTCATCTTTCCAGGCAGGGAGCATCCTCATCTTTCCAGACAGGGAGCATCCTCATCTTTCCAGGCAGGGAGCATCCTCATCTTTCCAGGCAGAGAGCATCCTCATCTTTCCAGGCAGGGAGCATCCTCATCTTTCCAGGCAGAGAGCATCCTCATCTTTCCAGGCAGGGAGAATCCTCATCTTTCCAGGCAGGGAGCATCCTCATCTTTCCAGGCAGGGAGCATCCTCATCTTTCCAGGCAGAGAGCATCCTCATCTTTCCAGGCAGAGAGCATCCTCGTTTTTCCAGACCTACCAAGTCTTTTCCGATTTTCCAGGCAGTGAACTGCTTACTGGTGCAGGAGGCAGGAGTCACTGCTGGAACAGAGAAGAAGAAAGCCTTGAAGACAGACACAGGCTACAGGACAAGGTTTCGCTACGCGTAAGGCTCTATAAAGTCAGGGCGACGTGTTGGTTTAATAAAAACATAAGAACATAAAAAAGAAGAAACACTGCAGCAGGCCTACTGGCCCATGCGAGGCAGTTCCAATTCTCCCACCGGCTTAAGTTAATGCCTTAATCTAGTCAGGTCAGGTCACATTCACTTAAAGGAGGAGCACGGCATCTGACCTAAGTAGCACAAGCTAGTCAGGTCCAACTCACACCCACCCACACCCACTCATGTATTTATCCACTGGTGCAGCAGACGTGGTACTGGGGCAGCAGGAGTGACACTAGGGCAGCAGGTGTTGCACTGGCACTGGGACACCAGGCGAGGCACTGGTGTACCAGGCGACTGGTACTGGGACAGCAGGAGTGACACTGGCACTGGGACAGTGGGAGTGACACTGGCACTGGGGCAGTATGAGTGGCACTGAGGCAGCAGGAGTGGCACTGGGGCAGCAGAAGTAGCACTGACACCTTGGCAGCAGGCGCTGCACTGGGGCAGCAGGAGTGGCACTAAAACAGTACTGCCACTATTCAATATCTTATCTTCTGGCAGCACAAGACACAGTCAATCGACCACTTATAAAATACGATACTCATGATTGAAATCTATCTATCTGTCTATCTATCTATCTATCGATCTCTCACACGGTCCTCTAGGGACAGGAAATACAAGATAAGAGAGATCCGTTCACATGTGCATTTTTCTTATTATTATTCAATGTAAGAAGTGGAGGTTAAGTCTAGACTCAGCAGAGGAGCCTAGGAGAGAAATCTGGCTGAGAGTCTGCCCTGTCTTACTCTTAATGGAGGTGGACGAACCACACGGGTTTAACGCTACGTAATGATAATAATACCAATACTACTACCACTACGACTACTACCACTGCTACTACTATTACCACTACTACTACTACTACCACTACTACTACTACTTCTACTACTACTACCACTACTACTACTACCACCACTACTACTACTACCACTACTACTACTACCATTACTACTACTATTACCACTACTACTACCACTACTACTACTACCACTACTACTACTACCACTACTACTACTACCACTCCTACTACAACTACTGCTACTACTAATAATAATAATATCCTGCTCTCCCTTCCTTCCTTCTGTTCCTCCCTCCCACTGTTTCTCCCACTCCCTCCTATCTCCCCCTCCCTCCCTTCCCTCCCCCTCCCTATTTTCCCACTGTTTACTTTACATTTTCTCTCAAACTTTTCTCAGTCGACCATAAAAGAACTTAAAAAAATGGAACTTTGATTAAAACTGATTTCAGGTTAATGAACTTTACGTTAAAAAAACGAACTAGTTAAGACCAAGAAAGTCGATCCTGAATACGGGTGCTGGGCGAAACATCTGTCAGATGAAACGTGCAACTCTCTAACCTCCCCGTCTGTAAATAATATATATATATATATATATATATATATATATATATATATATATATATATATGTGTGTGTGTGTGTGTGTGTGTGTGTATGTGTGTGTGTATGTGTGTGTGTGTGTGTGTGTGTGTGTGTGTGTGTGTGTGTGTGTGTGTGTGTGTGTGTGTGTGTGTGTGTGTGTGAGGAAGAGTGTCTCACCCATGAGACACAGACACGAGCCATGAGACACAGACACGAGCCATGAGACACAGACATGAGAAACGACTTGAAATTCTTAGGAATAGCCAAGAGCTCAACTAAAGCTGGGGTGACTGACTCTAATAAGCTGAGTAAAGCTTTAGTAAGCTGACTAATTATTAAACAGTTCCGTTGAGTGCTGAAAACAGCGTTAGAGTGTCAGCAGAGGTCAGGTCTGACAGTTAACTAACTGCTTGGTATTACTCCCTTCTCTAAACAGTCAACAGACTGACTGGTATTATTACCTTTTCTAATCCAACAGTCAACAGACTGACTGGTATTATTACCTTTTCTAATCCAACAGTTAACAGACTGACTGGTATTATTACCTTTTCTAATCCAACAGTTAACAGACTGACTGGTATTATTACCTTTTCTAATCCAACAGTCAACAGACTGACTGGTATTATTACCTTTTCTAATCCAACAGTTAACAGACTGACTGGTATTATTACCTTTTCTAATCCAACAGTTAACAGACTGACTGGTATTATTACCTTTTCTAATCCAACAGTTAACAGACTGACTGGTATTATTACCTTTTCTAATCCAACAGTTAACAGACTGACTGGTATTATTACCTTTTCTAATCCAACAGTTAACAGACTGATAAACAGTAAAAGGAGAAGAAGACTGTTTAGTTAACAACATTGGATTCTAGAATATAGCATCTAACTGACGTCAGAGGCACAAGTTCTGCAGTTTTGATTACTCTAAAGCAGATTTAACCTTAATTTTTAAAGTGGGTGGAGGGGTAAGCCAGCTGAAGGTCTCGGTCATATGATGACCCTCACCTCCAGCTGTGGGTCAGCATATGTCTGAGACCCTCGTCAGCAAACACTTGTCCTGTTTCCTGACGAACCTTGCCTAACATATCCTAACTTACTCTAGGTAAGACCTTGGTAAGACCTAGGTAAGACCTGGGTAAGACCTAGGTAAGACCTGGGCAAGACCTACGTAAGATCTAGGTAAGACCTGGGTAAGACCTGGGCGAGACCTGGGTAAGACCTAGATAAGATCTTAGTAAGATTCTTAGGTAAGACCTGGGCAAGACCTACGTAAGACCTAGGTAAGACCTGGGTAAGACCTGGGCAAGACCTGGGAAAGATCTTAGTAAGATTCTTATTAATAGGGAATAATGTAAGCTAGCAAAAGACCTAAGTGTGACAGTTATAATGAATTCTAAAAGACAATGATATCATCATGGTACTGAGAGTACGACATCATGGTACTGAGGGTACATTGATATCATGGTACTGAGGGTACAATATCACCATGGTACTGAGGGTACAATGATATCATCATGGTACTGAGGGTACAATGATATCATCATGGTACTGAGGGTACAATGATATCATCATGGTACTGAGGGTACAATGATATCATCATGGTACTGAGGGTACAATGATATCATCATGGTACTGAGGGTACAATATCATGGTACTGAGGGTACAATATCATGGTACTGAGGGTACAATATCATGGTACTGAGGGTACAATGATACCATCATTGTACAATGTAAGTATGGTCTCTGCCTCACGTGCTATTGCACAGTGTTGAACACAGTAGGTACTGCAGAGTCTAATGCTACCGCAGTAAATGGCCCTTGGAATAAATGGCCCTACGGTAAATGGTTCTGCAGTAAATGGTCCGGGGGATAAATGGCCCTATGGTAAATGGTTCTGCGGTAAATGGCCCTACAGTGAATGGTCCTGGGGATAAATGGCCTTACTGTAAATGGCTTGTCGGACCACATAGTGGGACAAACCAGTCTCCCCTTGGGATAGAACCATTATACCCCTCTCCCCTCTCTTAAGTGAACCCCCTCTCTCCCCCTCTAAGTGGACCTAGAACCCTCTCCTTCCCCTCTCTAAGTATACCTAGAACATCCCTACCTTCCCTTATAAGTGAACTTAGAACCCCCTCCCTCTCCCTCTGAGTGAACCTAGAACCCCTCTAAGTGAAACTAGAACCCCCCCACTCCCACTCTAAGTGAACCTTGAACCCCCACCCTCCTCTAAGTGGACCTAGAACCTCTTCTCTAAGTGCACCTATAATCTCCTCCCTCCCCCTCTAAGTGAACCTAGAACCTCCTCCCTCATCCTTTAAGTGGACCTAGAACCTCCTCTTCCTCTAAGTGGACCTAGAACCCCTCCCTCCTCCTCTAAGTGAACCTACAACCTCCCTCCCCCTTCCCCCTCCTCCACCTAGACAAGAGAGGGGGAACTACCGTAGCACCTAACAAGGTACTATCACAATGAGTCTACCATTCTAGATAGTAATGAAGACCCGCCTGGGTACCATGGTACCATGGTACCATGGAGCAGAGAGGGGAGGGGAGGGGCAGGAGGGGGCAAAAAGGGGAGGGGATGGGCAGGATGGGGCAGAGAAGGGAGTCATTGAGGGCGTAGAGAGGGGAGACAAAGACGGGCAGGATGGGGTGTGGAAAAGTGAGGGAAGAAGAGGGGAGAGGTGAAAAAGGGGGAAGAAGGTGCAGGAAGGGAGGGAGAGAAGTGGAGGAAGGGAAAGATGCATAGGGAATGAGAGGGTAAAAGGAGAAAATGGGGAAGGGAATGGAGAGGGAAGAGAAGGGGTAATAAGAAGGGGAAGGGTAGGGGAATATGGAGAGAAAAGGAGAGGGGAAGCAGAGGGAGGGAAAGAAGAGGGAGAAGGAGAGGGAGAAGGAGAGAGAGAAGGAGAGGGGGAAAAAAGGGGAAGGAGAATGGGAAGCAGAGAGGGGAAGGAGATAGGAAGGAAAGAGAGAAGGAGAGGGGAAGAGGAGAGGGAAGAAGAGGGGGAAGGAGAGGGGGAGGAAAGAGGGAAGGAGAGGGAAGACAAGAGGGGAAGGAGAGAGGGAATGAGAGGGGAAGGAAAGAGGAAAGGGAGGGAAGAGGAGAGGGGAAGGAGAGGGGAAGGAGAGGGTAAGAGGGGGAAGGAGGGGGAAGAGAGAGAGAGAGAGAAGGGAGGGAGGCACCTTAAAGAGTCTCAGCCTCTCACCTTTAACCTGGCTCTCCTGACACTGTGCCACCACCACCTCCTACAACACCAGGAAATGGCAAGGTAATGGGCAAGTAATTAATGTATAAATAATGGGAAGGTAATGGAAGGGCAATAAGACGTTCATATATATATATATATATATATATATATATATATATATATATATATATATATATATATATATATATTGTTACCTGTTTACATAAACATTGTATCTATATATTTATTTCCACATACGAGAAGAGAGGTTTAAAACCCAACATTTTCTTACACAAACTCACGTGGAAAAATAGTTGAGACATATTACCGGCACAGTCGCAAAATCAAATTTTTAATTTCAGCTTAGAAACACAAGATGGTATATATAAAAATTCCACCCAACATATGCAATTTAAATTTAGATTGAAATATTGTGCGCAGGAGAGAGGTATATATATTGTGCGCAGGAGGAGGTATATATATTGTGTGCAGGAGGAGGTATATATATTGTGTGCAGGAGGAGGTATATATATATATATATATATATATATATATATATATTGTGTGGAGGAGGAAGGTATATATATTGTGTGCAGGAGGAGGTATATATATTGTGTGCAGGAGAGAGGTATATATTGTGCATAGGAAGGAGGTATGTAGAGGAGTCAGGGATGTAGGCGCGAGAGATATACTCTATATATTTCGGTCTGATATTCCCTGGGATATTCCCAGAGACAGTGGTTATAAGAGGCTGGGCTCAGAGCGCTCACGCACACACACACACACACACACACAACACGCACACGCACACACACACACACACACACACGCACACACACACACACACACGCACACTCACACACACACACACACACACACACACACACTATGGTCCACCGTGACTTCGTCCCATGTCTCTCACCTGTCTACTTACTCCTAGCCTCCCTCTGTTCGTCCATTTACCTCTCTCTCCGCCCTTCCCTCTCTCTGTTTCGTCTTCCCTCCTTCCCTCTTCCGTTCCTTCTAGCCCTCTCTCTACTTTAACTCACCTGCTGTTTCTTCTGACTTTCCAACTGACCTACTGTCTTTGCTGACTATACCTCAAACTCGCCTACTTTACTGACTGACCTACTGTCTGTACTGACTGTCTCCATTGCTCTCACCCCCGTCATCCAATCCAGCACTTAGCATATGAGTCCCGTCTGTTGCAGCACTCGTGAATCAGACACACCACGATCATCAGACATCATGCAAACACTTTTTCCACTTGGAACTTCTGGTGGAATACCCTGTTTAATGTGTACGTGAATGGGAACTCGCTTTTCAAGGTAGGTCCAGTATGAAAGAGCCTGCATTATGCTGTCTTGTGTCCCCCTGACGCTGTCTGTAAGACCTTGTTGGTGTCTGTGGTAGTGGGGCGTCAAACACACCTTGCTGTCTCTCTCTCTCCCTCTCTGACACACGAAATCGTAATGACACGATTGCAAACAAACCATACCACGGGCGGGGATAGAACCCGCGATCAGCTGGCCCAGTGGCTAGCGCGTCGGTCTGGAATTTTATGACTCTATGATCGCGGGTTCTAACCCCGCCCGTGTTATGGTTTCTATCTCTCTCTATCTGTCTATCTATCTATCTATCTATCTCTCTCTCAGTCTACTACATGTAGACTCGACGTAGCAAAGAGCTATAAAGAAACAGTCTTGTGGTAAGTACAGCATAAGATCCATCACAACACTACCAAAAGCACTGCCGCAGCGTGTGTGTGTGTGTGTGTGTGTGTGTGTGTGTGTGTGTGTGTGTGTGTGTGTGTGTGTGTGTGTGTGTGTGTGTTTACAAGACATGAGTTATGTATGCTGGTGGTGTCCCGTTTTCTTTCGTTAATTTACAAAAATCACTTTTAATCTTCCTCACGAATGATCTTTGTTGACTCTTCACTCTGAGATTCAAATGGAGCAAACTCAAAGAAAATGCATTTGCAAAGAGTAATCTTATTAGGATGTGTCGCCTGTGTAGCAGGCTTCTTCAGTCAGTACACAGGGATGCAGGTACAAGTAAGTTTCCCCAGGACATCCTGGCCCGGGTATTCTCCATATAGTGACCCGGTTGTGGCTCCCCAAACGGGGATGTACAAGACGCCATTTTATACATGTGTAATCATGTGAGTGGTGAGGTCAGTAAGGTCACTGTGTAAGGTGAATTGTGAGAAGGAAGCACTGCAGGGAGGCCTACTGCTCCTCCTGATGACCTGTGCATGTTAGATCATTGGAATACAGGTTTGGCTAAATTGAAAGATCCTAGATTCTGTCTGATTGTATTCTGTGTTCAGATTAGCACAGCTTTCAGCCATCTGCGTCGTGGTTTGTCCCTTTAAGATCAGCTGAGCATCCTTACAGGATATCTGGTCCCTATGTATTACGCAGAACGTGGTTTATGCTATGAGTCCTGCAGGCATGTTCGTGTACTTTCAACCTGGTGTGGAGGACACGAGAAGTCTTTCCCACGCATTTCTGGTCACAGCTGCCACAGGGAATGATAAAGACACCTGCGTTGTTGTGGTCTGGCCACGTATCTTTTTGCATGTCTGGTCAAATCTTCGATGATGGTGGATGTGATAGTCACAACATTTATGTTGCACTTGGCGATGATGGGTGGAAGGCTGAACAACATAGGTGTTGCAACTACCACATGCAACACCATTTCTTGTAGAAGTTGTGACCAGAAATACTTGAGAGAGAGAAAGACCTTCCATAGCCTACAGATCAAATGTAGCCCCGATATTTAAGAAAGGGGACAGACAGGTAACACTAAACTACAGGCCAGTGTCACTGACATGCATAGTATAGAAGGCTATGGAAGAGATTACCGGGAGTGGTGGAACACCTGGAAAGAAGCGAGTTCATAAACAACAGCCAGCACGACATAAGAGATGGTATATCTTGTCGCACATGCCTACTAAGTAACATATGTGAACCATAAGACAGAGGGGTTGCATATTTTTGAACTGTAAAAAGGTTTTTGACACATTACTGCAAGAGAGACTGGGTCAAAAGTTAGAGGAACAGACAGGAATGATAGGGAAGTCCTGGTCAAGGACTGGGCCACCTGGGCGTTGACCCCCGGAACACTCTCCAGGTACGGCGCTACAACGGCTCAAGGAATATTTAACAGGATGAAAATAACGTGTGATTGTCCTAGACGAGATGTAGGAATAGGCGCATGTGATGATTGGGGTTTCACAAGTACCAGTACTAGATGTAGGAATAGGCACATGTGAAGATTGGGGTTCCATAAGTACCAGTACTAGATGTAGGAATGAGCACGTGTGATGATTGGGGTTCCACAAGTACCAGTACTAGATGCAGGAATGGGCGCGTGTGATGATTGGGGTTCCACAAGAACCAGTACTAGAACTGGAACTCACTAAATCGTAATAATACAACTGGAAACGAATCACAGAACGGGCGGGGCTTGAACCCATAGAAAGTGAGTCCTAAAATTGAGAGATCAGTGCACAAGTTCCAAGACACTTGCCACGGGGTCGAACCCTACCGTCCTGTGGCTTGATAGGACTGGTACGATGTGACGGGAGAGACAGAGTCAAAGGTATTCTTGTTCACTAATGATGCGAGACACTAGAGGAGAATACAACAGTGAGAACCAGGAAAGAATACGAATAACCCAGACGAGCTGCAGGTCTGGTCTGAAAAGTGCTACTAGAATTTAAACCCAGTAAAATAAAAGTTTTGAAGATTTGGGATGGTGCAGGGGGCAAAGGCTGCAAGCCTCACTCAAGGAGGACCTCGGGGTGAGCATTGCATCAAGCATATCGCCTGAGTCGCACATCTACCAGTAACTGCCGCAGCAAACGTGCGTCTGGTAAATGTAAGCTTAACCAGCATGCAGGAACATAAACAAGGGGTCATTCACGACATTATACACGGCACATGTTAGGTTCATTTTTAAGTACGCAGCACCGGTATGGAACCCAAGTCAAGAAACTAGAAAAGGTAAAGAGGTTTGCAACTAATATAGTCCCGGTGCTAAGGGGTATGTATTAACTGGATATTAAGGGAGTTAAGCCTGAAAACGCCGGAGGAAGGGAGAACTAGGGGAGATATGATAACGTACAAAATACCAAGAGAAACTGACAGTGGAGTGGTAGAGGCAGTATCCATGCATAGCTTTAAGAAGAGGTAAGATAGGGCTCGTGTCGCCGGGAGAAAGTGAACGTAGTAGCGACCAGCGAAGAGGCGGGACCAGGAACTGCGACTCGATCCCTGCAACCACATATAGGTGAGTATATAGAGGAGTATTCACACACACACACACACACACACACACACACACATACACACGCACACGCACACGCACACACACACACACACACACACGCGCACACGCACACGCACACGCACACGCACACACACACACACACACACACACAGAAAAGAGGCACTAAACTATAGACCAGTGTCACTTACATGTATAGGGTGCAAAGTCGTGGAGAAAATCATCAGGAGAAGAGTGGTGGAGCACCTGGAACGGCACAGGATTATCAACGACAACCAGCACAGATTCATGGAAGGCAAATCCTGTGTCACAAACCTCCTGGAGTTTTATGACAAAGTAACAGAGGTAAGACACGAGAGAGAGGGGTGGGTCGATTGCATTTTCTTGGACTGCAGGAAGGCCTTCGACACAGTTCCTCATATGAGACTAGTGCAGAAGCTGGAGGATCAGGCGTGTATAACAGGAAGGGCACTGCAATGGATCAGAGAATATCTGACAGGGAGGCAACAACGGGTCATGGTGCGTGATGAGGTATCACAGTGGGCGCCTGTGACGAGCGGGGTCCCGCAGGGGTCAGTCCCAGGACCAGTGCTATTCTTGGTATATGTGAATGACATGACGGACGGGATAGACTCAGAAGTGTCTCTGTTCGCAGATGATGTGAAATTAATGAGGAAAATTAAATCGGATGAGGATCAGGCAGGACTTCAAAGAGACCTGGACAGGCTGGACACCTGGTCCAGCAATTGGCTTCTCGAATTTAATCCCGCCAAATGCAAAGTCATGAAGATCGGGGAATGGCAAAGAAGACCGCAGACAGAGTATAGGCTAGGTGGACAAAGACTGCAAACCTCATTAAAGGAGAAAGACCTTGGGGTGAGTATAACACCAAGCACGTCTCCGGAAGCACACATCAACCAGATAACTGCGGCAGAATATGGGCGACTGGCAAACCTAAGATTAGCGTTCCGATACCTTAATAAGGAATCGTTCAAGACACTGTACACCGTGTACGTCAGGCCCATACTAGAGTATGCAGCACCTGTTTGGAACCCATACCTGGTCAAGCACGTCAAGAAATTAGAGAAAGTGCAAAGGTTTGCGACAAGGTTAGTTCCAGAGCTCAGGGGAATGTCCTACGACAAAAGATTAAGGGAAATCGGCCTGACAACACTGGAGGACAGAAGTGTTAGAGGAGATATAATAACGACATACAAAATACTGAGGGGCATTGACAAGGTAGATAGTGACAGGATGTTCGAGAGAGGGGACACAGAAACAAGGGGGCACAATTGGAAGTTGAAGATTCAGATGAGTCAAAGGGATGTTAGGAAGTATTTCTTCAGCCATAGAGTAGTCAGGAAGTGGAATAGTCTAGCAAGTGATGTAGTGGAGGCAGGAACCATACATAGCTTTAAGACGAGGTATGATAAAGCTCATGGAGCAGGGAGAGAAGGGACCCAGTAGCGATCAGTGAAGAAGCGGGGCCAGGAGCTGAGTCTCGACCCCTGCAACCCCAATTAGGTGAGTACTATTAGGTGAGTACACACTTCACAGGCTTCCTTCTCTTTGTTTATTTCCCAAGTTTTTATCCCCTCTCTTCTTCCATCACACCGTACATACATACATACATTTATCTCTACTCCTCTTTTCTTGTGTTTATCCACCCTCTCTATTTCTCCATCTTTCCCACCTCCCCATTTCTCTGTTCTTCCTTCTTTCCTTCTCTCTCCCTCATTCCTTTCTTTCACTCAGTCATTTTCTCTGTAATTTTCTCATTTCCTCTTTCCATTTCTCCGTCCTCTCCTCTTTCCCACCCTTCCTCCTCCTCCTCCTCCACCTCGTCTTTCTCCTCCTCCTCCTCTTCCTCGTCCTCCTGCTCTTCTTCCTTCTCTTCCTGCCCCTCCTCCTCTTCCTGCCCCTCCTCTTCTTAATGCCCCTCCTCCTCTTCCTGCCCCTCCTCTTCCTGCCCCTCCTCCTGCTCCTCGTGCTGGGGTTCCCCAGGGCAGGTCAGGAAGTACTGGTGTTAGCTCAGAATTATTATAGTATAGAATGACACAACCTGCCTTGTTATTGCTATGTGGCGGATGTTAGTTGTTTGTTGGTGGTTTGTGGCGGATTTAGTGGTTTGTTGGTGGTTTGTGGTGGATGTTTGTGGTTTGTTGGTGGTTTGTGGCGGATTTAGTGGTTTGTTGGTGGTTTGTGGTGGATGTTTGTGGTTTGTTGGTGGTTTGTGGCGGATTTAGTGGTTTGTTGGTGGTTTGTGGTGGATGTTTGTGGTTTGTTGGTGGTTTGTGGTGGATGCTAGTGGTTTGTTGGCGGTTTGTGGCGGATGTTAGTGGCTTGTGACGGATGTTAGTGGTTTGTTGGTGGCTTGTGACGATTGTTAGTGGTTTGTTGGTTGCTTGTGATGGATGTTAGTGGTTGTTGGTTGCTTGTGACGGATGTTAATGGTTTGTTGGTTGCTTGTGATGGATGCTTGTGATTTGTTAGTGGCTTGTGACGGCTGTAAGTGATTTGCTGGTAGCTTGTGACAGATGTTAGTGGTTTCTGACGAATGTCATTGGCTTGTGACGGATGCTAATGGCTTGTGACGGATGTTAGTTCTAAGTCCACTACTATTATGACCAGCTGGAAGGTTCTAAGTCCACTACTATTATAAACAGCTGGAAGGTTATAAGTCCACTACTATTATAGACCAGCTGGAAGGTTCTAAGTCCACTACTATTATAGTCCAGCTGGAAGGTTCTAAGTCCACTACTATTATAGACCAGCTGGAAGGTTCTAAGTCCACTACTATTATGACCAGCTGGAAGGTTCTAAGTCCACTACTATTATAGACAGCTGGAAGGTTCTAAGTCCACTACTATTAGAGACCAGCTGGAAGGTTCTAAGTCCACTACTATTATAGTTCAGCTGGAAGGTTCTAAGTCCACTACTATTATAGACCAGCTG
>WNWK01002001.1:0-57500 GCA_009830355.1 Cherax destructor | reverse complement strand
AACACTAGGTGCTGTGTTCAGCACTAGGTGCTGTGTTCAACACTAGGTGCTGTGTTCAACACTAGGTGCTGTGTTCAGCACTAGGTGCTGTGTTCAACACTAGGTGCTGTGCTCAACACTAGGTGCTGTGTTCAACACTAGATGCTGTGTTCAACACTAGGTGCTGTGTTCAACACTAGGTGTTGTGTTCAACACTAGGTGCTGTGTTAAACACTAGGTGCTGTGTTCAACACTAGGGGCTGTGTTCAACACTAGGTGCTGTGTTCAACACTAGGTGCTGTGTTCAACACTAGGTGCTCTTTTCAACACTAGGTGCTCTGTTCAGCACTAGGTGCTGTGTTCAACACTAGGTGCTGTGTTCAGCACTAGGTGCTGTGTTCAACACTAGGTGCTGTGCTTAACACTAGGTGCTGTGTTCAACACTAGATGCTGTGTTCAACACTAGGTGCTGTGTTCAACGCTAGGTGTTGTGTTCAACACTAGGTGCTGTGTTAAACACTAGGTGCTGTGTTCAACACTAGGGGCTGTGTTCAACACTAGGTGCTGTGTTCAACACTAGGTGCTGTGTTCAACACTAGGTGCTGTGTTCAACACTAGGTGCTCTGTTCAGCACTAGGTGCTGTGTTCAACACTAGGTGCTGTGTTCAACACTAGGTGTTGTGAGCAACACTAGGTGCTGTGTTCAACACTAGGTGTTGTGTTCAACACTAGGTGCTGTGTTCAACACTAGGTGCTGTGTTCAACACTAGGTGCTGTGTTCAACATTTAATGAAAGGATTTTGGGAAACCGGTTAGCCGGACTTGAGTCCTGGAGGTGGAAAGTACAGTGCATACAGTCTGAAGGAGGGGTGGAGATATGTTGCAGTTTTTGAACTGCAGTATCGGAACGCCTCTGGCATAACAGTAATGCAGTGAGTCATGAAAAAGTGTTTCCTCTTTTTCGGGTTATCCTTATCTTTCAACTGTGTATCACTTCTTGGGTATTCATGGCCTTCTTAACACTTGACTTTTACATTATAAGGAATTCTCTGGTGTTGAATTTTTTTCCCCTTTTTTTTTTTTTACTTCTCTCTAATATTACAAAGTGTAAATATTCCTAAGATATTTTATTCCTTCATCGTGCTATATTTAATGAGGAAGAGAGAGAGTGAAAGAAGAGAGAGAGAGAGAGAGAGAGAGAGAGAGAGAGAGAGAGAGAGAGAGAGAGAGAGAGAGAGAGAGAGAGAGAGAGAGAGCAAGCACCTTCTTAAGCGGCCACACAGCCAGAGTATCCATCAAGGAAAGGCAGGGAGGTCTTAAAGAGAGATGTGTCGGGTCTTCAGGAAAAGCACCCACCTCAGTCCCCCACTCATCCTTCTCAGGCTTGAGGCAGCATTAGCTTGAGGGCTTTCCCCCTTTCCCCTTAACGATAACCCTTTGGACAAAAGTGGCCCTTAGTCGGCCCAGAGAAGGGAATCATTTAAGGGTGGTAGGTGTCTCTTCTTGAAGAAGAGAACGCCCTCTCAGTTAAGTGTGGCAGTGGTTACTGGGGATAGGAGCCCTTCGCTTGAAAAAGGGACCCTAATCAGGAAAAAAATAAGCCAACTGCCAAGGCAAGGTCCCTACTAAGGAAAATTATAGCTAGGGGAGCCGACCCTACGAAGGAGTAGTCAGTCAACAGGAAAACCATAAGAAATGTAGACAGTTTACAGTCTAAATCAAGGTTGTCTGCTGACAGAGGCGTGCTGCTCTCCGCCTCCCTCGACTTGTATCGAGATAATTGAAGTAAGAATGTCATAGCAGAATGCTCTCCCCTCACCCTCCATGTTCTCAGGTTACACCACTGAGTCAACAAATGGATTAAAAAACTAACAATACTGTCTTGGAAAGCGTGTATGACGAGTTTAGGCAGCTGGTTGTTCTTCATATATATATATATATATATATATATATATATATATATATATATATATATATATGTCGTGCCGATTAGGTAAAACTGGTCAATTAGCAAGAACTCATCTAAAATTAAGTCCTTTCTAAAATTTTCTCTTATACGTTTAAAGATATATTTTTTTAATTTATGTTAATGTAAGAATTTATAATTTTGTACCAAGAGAAACTTTGAAAACCTACCTAACCTTATTACAACAAGCGCAATTTAATTTAGCCTAACGCAACTAAATATATTTTAGATACGTTAACATTAATTTAATAATAAACAAACACAATGAAATATATTTTTTCGTTATGTTCAGAATGATTTTGGCGAAATTATTGCTTACACAAATTTTCACTTGTCTTATATGGTAAGGTGAGCGTTGCTATTTAAGCCAAAATCGCAAGTTTGACCTAATCGGCACGACATATATATATATATATATATATATATATATATATATATATATATATATATATATATATATATATATATATATATATGTCGTGCCGATTAGGTAAAACTGGTCAATTAGCAAGAACTCATCTAAAATTAAGTCCTTTCTAAAAGGTTCTCTTATACGTTTAAAGATATATTTTTTTAATTTATGTTAATGTAAGAATTTATAATTTTGTACCAAGAGAAACTTTGAAAACCTACCTAACCTTATTACAACAAGCGCAATTTAATTTAGCCTAACCCAACTAAATATATTTTAGATACGTTAACATTAATTTAATTATAAACAAACACAATGAAATATATTTTTTTCGTTATGTTCAGAATGATTTTGGCGAAATTATTGCATACACAAATTTTCACTTGTCTTATATGGCAAGGTGAGCGTTGCTATTTAAGCCAAAATCGCAAGTTTTACCTAATCGGCACGACATATATATATATATATATATATATGTGTGTGTGTGTGTGTGTGTGTGTGTGTGTGTGTGTGTGTGTGTGTGTGTGTGTGTGTGTGTGTGTGTTTTACCACATCGGTCATCTCTCACCAAGTTAAGGCGATTCGAAAAAGGAAACAATTACCATCACTCATTCAACGGCTGTCTTGCCAGAAGTGCTCAGGCATCCCAGTTCGGATGACACTGAACTACAGCATTCCAACCCACTCCTTCGAGATGCAGGCACTGTTTTTCCCAGCCTTCAGGAGTAAACTCAAGGTTAACATGTTTCCCTGAATCACTTTAGATCTGACGCCGTGATCACACTCCAAAAGCATGTTAAAATCGTCTCTATTCACTTCTATCTGACACGCTGACACAGGCCTGCCGGAGGCTGGCACTATAATCTCATACTAACTACAACCCTTCCTGGGATTACATCTGCTCCTCCTTGAGTTATACACCTTCTTGGTCATCCTATTTTGCTCCATATACTCTCAAAACATCCAAAACCCCTCAACAACCCCTCCTCGGCCCTCTACATTACACCCTTGGTAACCCATCTCCGTCTTCTAATTTCTATGTTCCGAAATCTCCAGATAGCACTACACACTACTCTCCAACATAACATCTCCCTGCCTCCAGCTTCCTTGCTGCAATGTTTAAAACCCATGCCTCACACCCATATTAAAGCGTTGGTACCACTGCACTCTAATTTCTGCCTCCATGGGTAAACATCTTGCTCTCCATAGATGCCTAAACACACCACCTACTTCCTCTCCCTCCTCATTCATTCCGTGGTTCACCTTATTTATCACTGACTCCTCTGATCATATTTCCATCTCCTAAACGTCTAAATGCATCCACTTCATCTGTGCTTCCTAACTGCTATCTGGTATTCAGTCTTTCATTGCCCACACTCTTTCTTTACCCTCTTTACCTCGCTCTTTCCAATGTTCACTTTCAATTTCCCTTATTTACACACCTTCCCAAACTCCTCCACCAACCTTTGCAACTTCTCTTCACAATATCCCAAAAGAACTGTGTCTTCGAGTGAGAGAGAGAGAGAGAGTGAGAGAGAGAGGGAGGGAGGGAGAGAGAGAAGCAGGTGAGCCTGAGGGTGCCACTCCTCTCCTTCGCCATCTTCTCCACCTGGCCCTCCACCGGTGCCACAACATGGGCCACAAAGTCAGCAGTGCCATGAAAAAACTATACACAAAAAATGTCAGGTTATGCAAATTACTCGCGGTAATTCCCAAGATTTTGAAGATAATCTTTGTTTCTCTGTGTTCTGCTGTGTAAGTCTTTGAGCGAGAGTACGTGCTTCAGTGTACGTGCTTCAGTGTACGTGCTTCAGTGTACGTGCTTCAGTGTACGTGCTTCAATGTACGTGCTTCAGTGTATGTGCTTCAGTGTACGTACTTCAGTGTATGTGCTTCAGCGTACGTACTTCAGTGTATGTGCTTCAGTGTACGTACTTCAGTGTATGTGCTTCAGAGTACGTACTTCAGTGTATGTGCTTCAGTGTACGTACTTCAGTGTATGTGCTTCAGTGTACGTACTTCAGTGTATGTGCTTCAGTGTACGTACTTCAGTGTATGTGCTTCAGTGTACGTACTTCAGTGTATGTGCTTCAGAGTACGTACTTCAGTGTATGTGCTTCAGTGTACGTACTTCAGTGTATGTGCTTCAGAGTACGTACTTCAGTGTATGTGCTTCAGTGTACGTACTTCAGTGTATGTGCTTCAGTGTACGTACTTCAGTGTATGTGTTTCAGTGTATTTCATCGTATTTAGTGCATGTTTGAGTGCAGGTGTTCTAGCACATGTTTTAGAGTGAATTTCATGAGTTATTACTTGAAGAAAGTGAGTGGCTACACTGCCTCACACTTTCACTCATCACTCTCACTCATCACTCTCATTCATCACTCTTATCACTCTCACTCACACTCATCACTCTTATTCATCACTATTATCACTCTCACTCATCACTCACTCATCACTCACACTCATCACTCTCACTCATCACTCACACTCATCACTCTCACTCATCACCTGTGTTACTGTCTCACCTGTGTTACTGTCTCACCTGTGTTACTGTCTCACCTGTGTTACTGTCTCACCTGTGTTACTGTCTCACCTGTGTTACTGTCTCACCTGTGTTACTGTCTCACCTGTGTTACTGTCTCACCTGTGTTACTGTCTCACCTGTGTTACTGTCTCCCCTGTGTTACTGTCTCCCCTGTGTTACTGTCTCCCCTGTGTTACTGTCTCACCTGTGTTACTGTCTCAAATGTGTTACTGTCTCACCTGTGTTACTGTCTCACCTGTGTTACTGTCTCACCTGTGTTACTGTCTCATCTGTGTTACTGTCTCACCTGTGTTACTGTCTCCCCTGTGTTACTGTCTCCCCTGTGTTACTGTCTCACCTGTGTTACTCTCTCCCCTGTGTTACTGTCTCACCTGTGTTACTGTCTCACCTGTGTTACTGTCTCACCTGTGTTACTGTCTCCCCTGTGTTACTGTCTCACCTGTGTTACTGTCTCACCTGTGTTACTGTCTCCCCTGTGTTACTGTCTCCCCTGTGTTACTGTCTCACCTGTGTTACTGTCTCACCTGTGTTACTGTCTCCCCTGTGTTACTGTCTCCCCTGTGTTACTGTCTCACCTGTGTTACTCTCTTCCCTGTGTTACTGTCTCACTTGTGTTACTGTCTCACCTGTGTTACTGTCTCACCTGTGTTACTGTCTCCCCTGTGTTACTGTCTCACCTGTGTTACTGTCTCACCTGTGTTACTGTCTCACCTGTGTTACTGTCTCCCCTGTGTTACTGTCTCACCTGTGTTACTGTCTCACCTGTGTTACTGTCTCACCTGTGTTACTCTCTCCCCTGTGTTACTGTCTCATCTGTGTTACTGTCTCACCTGTGTTACTGTCTCACGTGTGTTAGTCTCACCTGTGTTACTGTCTCACCTGTGTTACTGTCTCACCTGTGTTACTGTCTCCCCTGTGTTACTGTCTCACCTGTGTTACTGTATCACCTGTGTTACTGTCTCACCTGTGTTACTGTCTCCCCTGTGTTACTGTCTCACCTGTGTTACTGTCTCACCTGTGTTACTGTCTCACCTGTGTTACTGTCTCCCCTGTGTTACTGTCTCACCTGTGTTACTGTCTCACCTGTGTTACTGTCTCACCTGTGTTACTGTCTCACCTGTGTTACTGTCTCACCTGTGTTAGTCTCACCTGTGTCACAGCCTCACTTGTATTTCTGTCTCACCTGTATTTCTGTCTCACTTGTATTTGTGTTAAACACAATGTATTTATGTTAATAACATTGTATTTGTGTAGGAGTGTTGCGGTGTAGGCTGGGACATAACGAGGCGAGGCAGGCTGTTAGACTGCTCGTCAGTGGGACAGCCTGGCCATCAACCACAGCCTGGCCATCAACCACAGCCTGGTTGCTTCCACCCAACATTATTTGTGATTTGTGACGATTGCCAGGGGATTAAACCCCCTTCCCCCTCTCTTGCCTCCCCCACCACCAATATGTGTGTGTCTGTGTGCGCGGATATATATATATATATATATATATATATATATATATATATATATATATATATATATATATATATATATATATATATATATATATATATATATACTTAGCGTTGTATATACCATATATACTCTTCTCGAAAAAGAGCCATAAGGATTACTTCTGTTGTCGCTATCGCATAAATCATAAGGAGTAACTGTTATGTTATCTTACTTCATGTATTTTTTCAGTTTTGATTTCTGTTTGGCCCGTAAGGGTTTAGCGCTTCCCATTCCCCTCTCTCTTCCCATCCAGGAAATTACGAATTAAGAAAGAGGAGGAGGAGAAGGAAAAGGAGGGGAAGGAGGAGGATGAGAGGAAGGAGAAAGAGGAGGAGGAAGAGGAGGGAGAAGAAGATAAAGAGGAAAAAGGGGAGAACTCTAGAGGAAGAACAAACATAGAAAGAAGGAAGGACTAGAGGATAAAGTACAACAAGAGGAAAGAAGGAAGAGAAAGAAGGAATAGCGAGAGGGATAAAAGAAGGGAATCGAGAGACAAACAACAAGTCAGGAATGCAATTTTGAGGCACTCTGGTCGGCACCCAGTGGGTCTAGCTGCTCTCAACACTGGCATCTGTCTCACATCTCTGCTTCACTCTCCTCTTATTTACTCTTACCCTTCCTCCTCCTCCTCCTTCCCCTCTTCCTCCTCCATCACCTTCTTCAACTCCTCCTCCTCCTCCTCCTATTCCTTTGTCTCCTCTTTCTCCTTCACTATAATTTTTTTTAGTCTGGTTGTGTAGTATGTTGGTCTTGGTTGATTGTGTAGTATGTTGGTCTTGGTTGATTGTGTAGTATGTTAGTCTTGGTTGACTGTGTAGTATGTTGGTCTTGGTTGATTGTGTAGTATGTTGGTCTTGGTTGATTGTGTAGTATGTTGGTCTTGGTTGACTGTGTAGTATGTTGGTCTTGGTTGATTGTGTAGTATGTTTGTCTTGGTTGATTGTGTAGTATGTTGGTCTTGGTTGATTGTGTAGTATGTTGGTCTTGGTTGATTGTGTAGTATGTTGGTCTTGGTTGACTGTGTAGTATGTTGGTCTTGGTTGATTGTGTAGTATGTTGGTCTTGGTTGATTGTGTAGTATGTTAGTCTTGGTTGACTGTGTAGTATGTTGGTCTTGGTTGATTGTGTAGTATGTTAGTCTTGGTTGACTGTGTAGTATGTTGGTCTTGGTTGATTGTGTAGTATGTTGGTTTTGGTTGATTGTGTAGTATGTTGGTCTTGGTTGATTGTGTAGTATGTTGGTCTTGGTTGACTGTGTAGTATGTTGGTCTTGGTTGATTGTGTAGTATGTTGGTCTTGGTTGATTGTGTAGTATGTTAGTCTTGGTTTCTTGTGTAGTATGTTGGTCTTGGTTGACTGTGTAGTATGTTGGTCTTGGTTGATTGTGTAGTATGTTTGTCTTGGTTGATTGTGTAGTATGTTAGTCTTGGTTTCTTGTGTAGTATGTTGGTCTTGGTTAATTGTGTAGTATGTTGGTCTTGGTTGATTGTGTAGTATATTGGTCTTGGTTGACTGTGTAGTATGTTGGTCTTGGTTGATTGTGTAGTATGTTGGTTTTGGTTGATTGTGTAGAGTATGTTGGTCTTGGTTGATTGTGTAGTATGTTAGTCGTGGTTGACTGTGTAGTATGTTGGTCTTGGTTGACTGTGTAGTATGTTGGTCTTGGTTGACTGTGTAGTATGTTAGTCTTGGTTGATTGTGTAGTATGTTTCTCTTGGTTGACTGTGTAGTATGTTGGTGTTGGTTGATTGTGTAGTATGCTGGTCTTGGTTGACTGTGTAGTATGTTGGTCATGGTTGATTGTGTAGTATGTTCGTCTTGGTTGATGTAGTATGTTGGTCTTGGTTGACTGTGTAGTGTATTGGTCTTGGTTGACTGTGTAGTGTATTGGTCTTGGTTGACTGTGTAGTATGTTGGTCTTGGTTGACTGTGTAGTGTGTTGGTGGTCTTGGTTGACTGTGTAGTGTGTTGGTCTTGGTTGACTGTGTAGTGTGTTGGTCTTGGTTGACTGTGTAGTGTGTTGGTCTTGGTTGACTGTGTAGTGTGTTGGTCTTGGTTGACTGTGTAGTGTGTTGGTCTTAGTTGACCGTGTAGTGTGTTGGTCTTGGTTGACTGTGTAGTGTATTGGTCTTGGTTGACTGTGTAGTGTGTTGGTCTTGGTTGAGCGTGTAGTGTGTTGGTCTTGGTTGACCGTGTAGTATGTTGGTCTTGGTTGACTGTGTAGTGTATTGGTCTTGGTTGACCGTGTAGTGTATTGGTCTTGGTTGACTGTGTAGTGTGTTGGTCTTGGTTGACTGTTTCAGTTATAGGCTTCGGCTGACTGTCATGTGTAGACCTTAGCTGGCTGGACTAGACGCAAGAAGCAACAAGCAGTCAACGATCATTGCAAAACTCTACGAGTCCTCGTACCTAACTTCCGTTGCTGCAACACCCAGATGGTGTCTCGCACCCTGCTAGCTTCCGTTGCTGCAACACCCAGATGGTGTCTCGCACCCTGCTAGCTTCCGTTGCTGCAACATCCAGATGGTGTCTCGCACCCTGCTAGTTACCGTTGCTGCAACACCCAGATGGTGTCTCGCACCCTGCTAGTTACCGTTGCTGCAACACCCAGATGGTGTGTCGCACCCTGCTAGTTACCGTTGCTGCAACACCCAGATGGTGTCTCGCACCCTGCTAGTTACCGTTGCTGCAACACCCAGATGGTGTGTCGCACCCTGCTAGTTACCGTTGCTGCAACACCCAGATGGTGTCTCGCACCTGCTAGTTACCGTTGCTGCAACCCCAGATGGTGTTCGCACCCTGCAGTTACGTTGCTGCAACACCAGATGGTGTTCGCACCTGCTATTCCGTTGCTAACACCCAGATGGTGTCTCGCACCCTGCTAGTTACTGTTGCTGCAACGCCCAGATGGTGTGTCGCACCCTGCTAGTTATCGTTGCTGCAACATCCAGATGGTGTCTCGCACCCTGCTAGTTACCGTTGCTGCAACACCCAGATGGTGTGTCGCACCCTGCTAGTTACCGTTGCTGCAACACCCAGATGGTGTGTCGCACCCTGCTAGTTACCGTTGCTGCAACAACCAGATGGTGTCTCGCACCCTGCTAGTTACCGTTGCTGCAACACCCAGATGGTGTCTCGCACCCTGCTAGTTACCGTTGCTGCAACACCCAGATGGTGTGTCGCACCCTGCTAGTTACCGTTGCCGCAACACCCAGATGGTGTCTCGCACCCTGCTAGTTACCGTTGCGCAACACCCAGATGGTGTGTCGCACCCTGCTAGTTACCGTTGCTGCAACACCCAGATGGTGTGTCGCACCCTGCTAGTTACCGTTGCTGCAACACCCAGATGGTGTGTCGCACCCTGCTAGTTACCGTTGCTGCAACACCCAGATGGTGTGTCGCACCCTGCTAGTTACCGTTGCTGCAACACCCAGATGGTGTGTCGCACCCTGCTAGTTACCGTTGCTGCAACACCCAGATGGTGTGTCGCACCCTGCTAGTTACTGTTGCTGTAACACCCAGATGGTGTGTCGCACCCTGCTAGTTACCGTTGCTGCAACACCAGATGGTGTGTCGCACCCTGCTAGTTACCGTTGCGCAACACCCAGATGGTGTGTCGCACCCGTTCGCTGCAACACGATGGTGTTCGCACCCAGTTAGCCGTTGCTGCAACACCCAGATGGTGTGTCGCACCCTGCTAGTTACCGTTGCTGCAACACCCAGATGGTGTGTCGCACCCTGCTAGTTACCGTTGCTGCAACACCCAGATGGTGTGTCGCACCCTGCTAGTTACCGTTGCTGCAACACCCAGATGGTGTGTCGCACCCTGCTAGTTACCGTTGCTGCAACACCCAGATGGTGTGTCGCACCCTGCTAGTTACCGTTGCTGCAACACCCAGATGGTGTGTCGCACCCTGCTAGCCACTCACCACAGTTATAATGTGAGGGGAGAGGCGATCAACTGACGAGAGGAACACTCACTTTGACTGACATATTGAAGCCCAGTTTGTTGGTCACTTTGCAGTACTTGATGCACTACTAGCAGTAGTTGACGTCTAAGTCACCAGGTCACGAGGTCACCAGGTCAAACAGTAGAAACCTACCGTGACATGGAAATTATAAATATTGTTAATAATATTCTTCCTCTCCTCCTCCTCCTCCCCTCTCATTCCTCCTCCTCCCCCTCCTCCTCCTCCCCTCTCACTCCTCCTCCTCCTCCCCTCTCACTCCTCCTCCTCCTCCCCTCTCACTCCTCCTCCTCCTCCCCTCTCACTCCTCCTCCTCCAGCAATAACCTCTACTTGACTTTCCTATTCTCACTGATTTCCCTGTAAAGTTGCCAGTAGGAGCAAGATATTGCTGGCGGTGGCTGTGCTGCTGGTGGTGGTGCTGGCAATGCTGCCGGTGGTGCTGATGGTGGTGGTGCTAGCAATGCTGCCGGTGGTGTTGATGGTGGTGGTACTGGCAATGCTGTTGGTGGTGGTTGTGATGCTGGTGGTGGTGCTGGTAATGCTGGTGGTGGTGGTGGTGCTGCTGCTGGTGGTGGTGCTGGTGATGGTGCTGGTGGTGGTGCTGGTGGTGGTGGTGCTGCTGGTGCTGCTGGCGGTGCTGCTGGTAGTGGTGTTGATGGTGCTGCTGCTGGCGGTGCTGCTGGTAGTGCTGGTGGTGGTGGTGCTGGTGGTACTGGTGCTGGCGGTGCTGCAGGATCAACGCACGAGATGTTTCCCAAGAATTCGAACAGACTTTACGACAGTGGAGAAATTTACCTCTATTCTGGTGAGGTGCGAGGTAGAGGGAGGGGGAGGGGAAGGGGGAGGGGAGGTTGAAGTGGAGGGGAGGGGGACGGGGAAGTGGAGGGGGGGGGGAGAGTCAGGATTGGAGGAGGAGGAGTAGGAAGAGGCGGGGAATCAAGAGTAAGTAGGATCAAGGGGAAGGAGGATCAAGGGAAGGAGAATCAAGGGGAAGGAGAATCAATGGGAAGGAGGATCAAGGGGAAGGAGGATCAAGGGGAAGGAGGATCAAGGGGAAGGGGGATCAAGGGGAAGGAGGATCAAGGGGAAGGAGGATCAAGGGGAAGGGGGATCAAGGGGAAGGAGGATCAAGGGGAAGGAGGATCAAAGGAAAGGAGGACCAACGGGAAGGGGGATCAAGGGAAAGGAGGAGATTCAGGGGTAAGGAAGAGGAGGGGTCAGGGAAAGTTGGTAGGGTAGGGGGCGGGGGAGGGGTGGAAGGGGAAAGAGGACATCATTCTCCACTTTCTTTCCCTTTTTACCACTTTTCTTTATTTTCTTCCTCTTCCTCTTATTCCTCCTCGTCCTCCATTACCTCTTCTCCCTCCTCCCTGTGTGTGAGGGAGGGAGGAAGGAAGGGAGGGATTTATTAAGTTATCCCCCCTGTCTCTCAGGGAAATATTCGCCCAGATTTTTTTAGGGAAATCAGAGTCCTGGGGAAGTTTTACGAGGTGGTGGGGGAAACTCCCCACGCCCCAGGAAATTCCCTAGTTTCCTTCCCTCTGATAATCTCCCTCCTACGATATTACCCAGATCAATATTATATTACTCAAGTCAATATTATATTACTCAGGTCAGGATTATATTGCTCATGTCAGTATTATATTAAGTAGGTCAATATTATATTACTCCTGGGATAACAATAGCACTAACAAACAACAGAACAACAGCACTAATGAATAAAAGAACAGCACTAACGAACTGCACTCCCGCATAACAGATGAGTAACAAAAGTTTTCCCAGTCTTAAAAGATGTGCCATCATTGTGCTGGTCTCCACAGCTGTGCCATCATTGTGCTGGTCTCCACAGCTGTGCCATCATTGTGCTGGTCTCCACAGCTGTGCCATCATTGTGCTGGTCTCCACAGCTGTGCCATCATTGTGCTGGTCTTCACAGCTGTGCCATCATTGTGCTGGTCTCCACAGCTGTGCCATCATTGTGCTGGTCTTCACAGCTGTGCCATCATTGTGCTGGTCTCCACAGCTGTGCCATCATTGTGCTGGTCTTCACAGCTGTGCCATCATTGTGCTGGTCTTCACTGAGAGAGCAAAGGTCGTGGCAACACCTCGACGACACCTGAAAGCCAGAAACGACTTAGCTGCCAATAAAACAGCACAACGACAGGTTTAAAACACCTTGTAAAATCCCCCGGTCAACAGCAAGCCAGTGTTGAGAGAGAGAGGGGAGGGAGAATTCTCACCACACACAACACCTTGAAAATGAAAATACTGTGATAAAATGCGATTTTTAGTGTGGGGGGAAAATTAGAAGGGAGCACGCAAGATAGGCACTCTTCCCTTGCCTTTTATAGCGCTGGAAGCTGTCGTAAACGCAAGTATCTACTGCTATAAAAAAAAGACAAGTGTGTATGTTATCTGAACGTGGAGGCAGTTGAGGCGAGGGAGCAGCCGACCTCCGTCTGGGCGAAACATCGGCGGAATTAGTGAAAAAAGAATATTGCAACATCGGAGAAATTATAAAAATAAATCAGAATTAAATGACCAAAAATCTAGATGCATTACGGATACTCAGCGTCCTAAGAAAGGCATCCCTTTATTACGTAAACCCCAGAAATTTTACGCAGTTCAAAGTGAACTCTCAATTATTATTTTAATAAAGCCCACCAACAGTGAAAGTTTGAAGCCGATCAAAAAAAGAATTGTCCAGTAATCACTTTAACTCCAAATATTCCAAGTTTTGTTTTTTTTTGTTAAAAAACAATTTAGTGAAATTTGAAATTTGCAGCAACTCACATTCATCTCAAGGGGTAACTTATTTCTTATAGAATCCCTCATTATTAATATTCCGACGCCCAACAGAAGAAAGATTCTTCAGTTATTGATGCAATAAGATCACAGTTATTGATGCAATAAGATCACAGTTATTGATGCAATAAGATAACAGTTATTGATGCAATAAGATAACAGTTATTGATGCAATAAGATCCCAGTTATTGATGCAATAAGATAACAGTTATTGATGCAATAAGATCACAGTTATTGATGCAATAAGATAACAGTTATTGATGCAATAAGATAACAGTTATTGATGCAATAAGATAACAGTTATTGATGCAATAAGATAACAGTTATTGATGCAATAAGATCACAGTTATTGATGCAATAAGATCTCAGTTATTGATGCAATAAGATCACAGTAAAAAAATGATACCAAAATATGTATAATAACCACAGTGAAAAAAATAGTGAAACCCCAAGGGCTTTAATGATTTCCCTCATTATCAAGGAATATCTTTTGAATATATATATTCAATAACACTGGAAACTGGGATTTACGTCGCCATTCAGTAACAGCGTAAATCTTGCGTTCAGGAAACCACACCAGCGGTGAAAATCTGAAGCCAATCAGATGAATCATTCTCCAATTATGGCTCGGAAACCTGATGGGTATCATCCTGGCCCTAAGATGCATCAATCAGCCATGGACCGGTCCGCGGGGGCGCTAACCCCCAGAGCACCCTCCGGGTAGACCTCCAGGCAGCCATTAAATACTAAAGCCCCATAGAAGAGGTAAACTGAAATTAATTTGACGTGATTTAACGGGTATAAAAAAATCACACTATTTAACATATACAATGGTAAGATCTGCTTCTACACTTGACTTTCACTTTCCATCCTCGTGAAGAACAACGCAATGATGGCAGAGATGACGAGATCTTTTAAGACTAGGAAAACTTCTGTTACTCATCTGTTATGCGTGAGTGCTGTTGTTCTGCTGTTGTTCACTGAGGGTTTGAGAAGCTATCCCAGCCATTCCAGGATACTAGGAATGTGTCCAGCAACTCTGGTCACAGGGCACGTGAACATGCCAACTGTTCCAAGAATCTGGTCCTAGTGACCGTGCACAGGCGTTGAAAAATTGAAGCCTATTGGTTGGAGCGTTCACGAGTTATGAGACAAATAAGGAACGAACAGTCGGAGGAAAGAAAAATTACAGGCAACGTCTTGAAGAATTCCCTTCAGGGATACTTAAGAAATATTAGCATATTACAAGAATTATAAAATTTAAATATTGGAGCACTGAGCGTGTTATACAATGTAAATAATGGAGCACTGAGCGTGTTATACAATGTAAATATTGGAGCACTGAGCGTGTTATACAATGTAAATATTGGAGCACTGAGCGTGTTATACAATGTAAATATTGGAGCACTGAGCGTGTTATACAATGTAAATATTGGAGCACTGAGCGTGTTATACAATGTAAATATTGGAGCACTGAGCGTGTTATACAATGTAAATATTGGAGCACTGAGCGTGTTATACAATGTAAATATTGGAGCACTGAGCGTGTTATACAATGTAAATATTGGAGCACTGAGCGTGTTAAACGATGTAAACATTGGAGCACTGAGCGTGTTAAACAATGTAAACATTGGAGCACTGAACGTGTTATACAATGTAAATATTGGAGCACTGAGAATATTATAAGGCAAATATTGGAGCACTGAGAAAAACATAAAAATTTACTGAAACCTCAGAAGGTTTATTGTGAAATTTAGAACATCGGAAAAATTATATAAAAAAAAAACATTATTAGAACTTGGATTTTTTTTTTAAAAACAGGAAGAGTTAATAAAAAATAATAATGGAACATCTGGAGAAATACAGAAATAATGTAAAATAATAGAAATCTGTGTTGTGACGCTCACTTTGTTGATCTTTGAAAGAGCACTATGGAAGGGTGGGGGTCCTGGTGGTACAATGGGAGGGATATGGGAGAGGGTGGCACCGAGGGATGGGGTGGCACCATGAGAGGGATATGGGACTGTGGGAGAGGGTGGCACCGAGGGAAGAGGTGGCGTCATGGGATGAAGAGGGACTATGGTAGAGGGTGGCATTATGGCAGCGTGTTGTGGTGGTCACTGTGCAGACAGCCTGGAGTAGACAGTGACAGTGAACATCTTAAGAACACAGGTAAACTAGTGAACATCTTGAGGTAAAGACAATGAACATTTTAAGAACACAGGTAAAGACAGTTAACATCTTGAGAACACAGGAAAACTCAGTGAATATCTTAAGAACATTAAAGAACCACAAAACCAAACAAACTTCCTCTGTGACCACTGAGCAATTTTTTTTTCAGGGAAGGACTTAATTGTCTGAGTTCAGTGAACTTACCTTCAGAAGTTTAACATCAGGAGTCAGCAGCAGGTGAGTTGCGAGTGAGTTAGACACATAACAACAAGGTGTCACCTGAACACAACCAGTCAAGGCTAGAGGTCGACAGACATGTAGACCAAGCTATGATGACTTTGTAAAGCTCCACACAGGGCGAAACGTTCTCCTAATAAAAGTTTGTTTGTGCAACATGTGTCCATTCTTCAATTTCTCCCCAGTACGGTGTTTTAATCTGGTTAAAAAAAAAAATTCACTTCTTGAAATAAGGATGAAAATAAATTCACCAGCGTATGTACACACACACACACACAATATATATATATATATATATATATATATATATATATATATATATATATATATATATATATATATATATATATATATATAACACACCACTTCATGTGTATATTCCTTTGGCAAGAAACAGAAGTCCAAAAGAAGAGGATGGGTCGAACATATCGAGTGTCTGTATCTCCGAGAGAGAAAATCCACACCGGAGAAGATTGTCGCCTGTCGATTCTGCGACAGCCTCCGTGACGAGCAGTGCTGCTTCTCAGCACTCCTCCAGACGGCCATAGACATGCAGGATGGATTAGACTCATTCTAAAACGCCAGGTGTAGGGGAGAACGCTACTGCCACAGAAGGCAAGTACTGTTATTGCTGGTCGTGCACAGCATCCGAACAAACATGTTAAACCGGAGCTATCGTGGTGTTGACATCCCACGTTGAGTATTCAATAGAGGAGCGAACCCACCTCTTTAAGGTATTGGATTCTCCATCAGTTGTATCATAGGCGACTCAAGGAGATGACACAAGACGTTCCTGTCAATAAAAATCGTTTGGAAACAAATCCTCTTGAAAACTCTTGTGACAAGTGAATGTCGGAGGAGAAAGATGGTGTCCCTAGCCTCATCTTCCTCCCAGTTAACAACCTCAAAATAATGAACAATGCCTACCATATAATAAAAAAAGCAGAACTACGTGAATAATAATAATAATAATAATAAATATTATTATTATTATTATTATTATTATTATTATTAAAAATATAAATTTGACATTTATTACGATACGTTTCGCTCACTACTGGTGAGCGAAACATATCGTAATAAAAGTTTGCAAATGCTGAGTATATCTAACATATACATCTGATGGCACCATACACCTCGGTGCAAAAAAAAAGAACAAGAACAACAATAATAGTAATAACAACAATAATAACAACAACACTAACAAAAAGCCTTAAACAAGCAGCCCGCAACACGACACCAAGACCTCCCCCTCCCTCACCCCCACCCACTCCCCCACCTTAACCCCCTCCCTCACCCCCTCACCACCCAGGTAAAATTGATGATGTCTCCGGAGCTCAGGTGTAATTTGTAAATTAAATCTTCGCGTCCACAAGGCACCTGAGGCAGAGTGGTTGGCCGGATAAGGTGTAAGATGTGTTCATCTCAGCGTGTCTCCCTGACTATGACGGCGCGCCCTCAAGCCATCCTTTAACTACAGCGGTAAAGTCTAACCAAATTGTTTGTAAACACGTCGCATTGATTTAGAAGCTATATACGTTGTGATGGTAATAATGAATTCAATGTACAGCTCAAGCAAGGCCCAAAATGTCTTGCAAACTAGGCACGGTGATCGAGAGTGACATCAGTCTTCAGACATAACGATGGATAGCCATGATGGGACTACTGTACCGTTTTAACAAGATCCAAAATTGCTTGTAAACAGGTTTGATGGGCTAAATTTGCAGGATAATAAAGGGTTCTTTTTTGTGTGTGTGTGTGTGTTTGTGTGTGTGTGTGTGTGTGTGTGTGTGTGTGTTATGGTCTTCAAGAAAACCTTTACAAACCATCAATTAACTAATCTAAAGCCTCAATACACTGGTAAGTATATACTAGACACCGTAACTGAGTCACTGTTCTTGAGGCAAGATGTTGGGTGTCTACTGTGAGAGATAGACCCGTAGGTGTCATATAGCCCTTTAGGAATGCGGGTTAGTAAGATTTGATCCAAGGAAAGGGAGAGTAGTGTCATTTACTTGGATTTGGAGCCTTCACCCTCATCAAGGCACCCATCCTTGAAAAGTGCAACTTTTAAAGTCCATGCCTCACACCCATATAAATGTATTGGTGCCATGGCACTCTGTTACATTCTCATTTTTGCCTCCATTATAAACTTTATTCTTTTCACAAATGCTTCAATACATCCCTAGTCTATTATATAGATTACTCGTCTTTCATGGACCCATCTGCTGACAGTACACCCCCAAAATATCTCTATACTCCCTCTCTCAAATAAGATATACAGACCTTCACTGCTTAGACCTTTTAATTGCTTCTTCAGTTTGCGGTTTCTCTAATCTGAACCTTATACTAACAGAAACTCTTTATTGCTTTTAACAACCAGCCACCTGTTCCATACATCTGCAATGAGTGCCACACTGCTCCCCCCATCCGCCACATACCTATCGTCAAATCAATAAATGCAGCAAAAGCTTCTGTGTTATATCTCAGTATTGTTCACATACTCGCTGTGATGTAAACACTAGCTTGACACATCTCCAACCCGACCTGATTTCTACAATTCTACTGTCTATTTCTACAATTCTACTGTCTATTTCTACAATTCTACTGTCTATTTCTACAATTCTACTGTCTATTTCTACAATTCTACTGTCTATTTCTACAATTCTACTGTCTATTTCTACAATTCTACTGTCTATTTCTACAATTCTACTGTCTATTTCTACAATTCTACTGTCTATTTCTACAATTCTACTGTCTATTTCTACAATTCTACTGTCTATTTCTACAATTCTACTGTCTGTCTTCAACTTTTAACAACAGTTCTATCGCACAATTCACCAGTTTTAGAATCATATACAACAAAGAACATGTGTTGGAAGAGCGTAATTCATGTATTTCTACAAAAAATAATAATGATTTTTTAACGAACATGAACGTATAATTATTTCCATGATGAGTCACATTATCCGAGGTTAATGAGAGAGTTAAAAATTATTTTTGTTAATTGTGCGATGCTGAGTGATTGATAAGCGAATCACCAAACATTTTGAAGGGTCGAAACTCAGCACAAATTTACTTGTTACTGTCTAACTGAACATGATATGACAATAACTCGAATTTCGATTTAGGCTTTCGACATTTTTCTGAGAGAGAGAGAAAGAGAGAGAGAGAGAGTGTGTGTGTGTTTGTGTCCTATCCCCAAATTTAAATTCCTGGACAAAGACCAACTTAGCTATGCCAGTCATTAACAATTAATTGAAGCAACACAATATACAATCATTACAAACAATTACAATCACAAACACTGCAGCAAACACGGCCACCACCCTGCCTTCCACCACCCTGCCTTCCACCACCCTGCCTTCCACCACCCACCCTTCCACCACCCTGCCTTCCATCACCCTACCTTCCACCACCCTGCCTTCCATCATCCTACCTTCCACCACCCTGCCTTCTACCAACCTGCCTTCCACCACCCTGTCTTCCACCACCCTACCTTCCACCACCCTGCCTTCCATCACCCTGCCTTCCATCACCCTGCCTTCCACCACCCTGCATTCCACCACCCTGCCTTCCATCACCTTACCTTCCACCACCCTACCTTCTACCACCCTGCCTTCTACCACCCTACCTTCCATCATCCTACCCTCCACCACCCTACCTTCTATCACCCTGCCTTTCACCACCCTACCTTCCATCACCCTACCTTCCATCACCATACCTTCCATCACCCTACCTTCCATCACCCTGTCTTCCACCACCCTGCCTTCCACCACCCTGCCTTCCATCACCTTGCATTCCACCACCCTGTCTTCTACCACCCTACCTTCCATCACCCTACCTTCCACCACCCTACTTTCCACCACCCTGCCTTCCACCACCCTCCTTCCATCACCCTGCCTTCCATCACCCTACCTTCCATCACCCTGCCTTCCACATTCTGTCTTCCATCAACGTACCTTCCATCACCCTGCCTTCCACCACCCTACCTTCCATCACCTTGCCTTCCACCACTCTACCTTCCATCACCCTGTCTTCCACCACCCTACCTTCCACCACCCTACCTTCCACCACCCTGCCTTCCATCACCCTGTCTTCCAACACCCTACCTTCCACCACCCTGCCTTCCATCACCCTACCTTCCACCACCTTGCCTTCCACCACCCTACCTTTCACCACCCAATTTTCCACCACCCTACCTTCCACCACCCTGTCTTCCACCACATCTGCCTTCCACCACACCTGCCTTCCACCACATCTGCCTTTCACCACACCTGCCTTCCACCACACCTGCCTTCCACCACCCTACCTTCTACCACACCTGCCTTCTACCACACCTGCCTTCCACCACACCTGTCTTTCACCACACCTGCCTTTCACCACACCTGCCTTTCACCACACCTGCCTTTCACCACACCTGCCTTCCACCACACTTGCCTTCCACCACCCTGCCTTCCACCACACCTGCCTTCCACCACATCTGCCTTCCACCACTCTGTCTTCCAGCACCCTGCCTTTCACCACACCTGCTTTCCACCACACCTGCCTTTCACCACACCTGCCTTCCACCACACCTGCCTTTCACCACACCTGCCTTTCACCACACCTGCCTTCCACCACCCTGCCTTTCACCACACCTGCCTTTCACTGCACCTGCCTTCCACCACTTTGCCTTCCACCACACCTGCCTTCCACCACTTTGCCTTCCACCACACCTGCCACTCCCCACCCTAGCACACACAACCCTGCACCATCCCACAGGAGAACTGGCCGAGTTCCATCCATTCCCTGCACAACACAATCCTAACTCACTCAACACGATTCAACTCACCCACCCACCCCTGACACCCGCCCACCCACCCCCGGACACCCGCCCACCCATCCCAGGACACCCGCTCACCCACCCCTGACACCTGCCCACCCACCCCTGACACTCGCCCACCCACCCCTAACAAACTGACACCCGCCCACACACCCCTGACACAAGCCCACCCACCCGCCCATCGCATTTGACCCACCCAGCACCTCCAACATGGCTCTTTTCAAACTAGAGTGCCAGATTGATTATTTTTTCCCCTCCCACAGAGCACTTCTGTTTTATCTGGCACCTGTCTACCAGAGAGCAGGTGCAGACAGGTGCCTTAATAATGTACACTTGTACAACCAATGAGACACACCTGTCATACCCACACATACACACTCTTACTGACACACACAAACACACGGCCAGTGAAGAGGCGGGGCCAGGAGCTATGACTCGACCCCTGCAACCACAACTAGGTGAGTACAAACACACACACACACACACACACACATACACACACACAGTGAAGAGGCGGGGCCAGGAGCTATGAACCGACCCCTGCAACCACAACTAGGTGAGTACAAACACACACACACACACATCCTCAAACGAATTACTATAATTAAATTTCCCTTAGTAAAGGTAATTAATTTTATTACCTTAATTACCAAAAATAACTAGCCGAATCAAAATAAAAATATAATTGAAAGACTAGATACATTCTATTAACGTAAATTATTAATGTAATTGAGAAATGCATTTATTACGTATATATATATATATATATATATATATATATATATATATATATATATATATATATATATATATATATATATATATATATATATATATATAGATTAGTGTAACCAAACGGGAGTAGAATGAAATTAGCTCAGAGGAACCAACACCACCATGTTGGTTGGTTCATCCTTCACCCCAGTACAAAACCACCCGTCACCCCAGAACAATTATCACCCCTCACCCCAGAATATAATCATCCCTCACCCTAGTACAAAACCACCCCTCACACCTTCCTCCCTCTCTCTCTCTCTCTCGCTCTCCCCTCGCTACACAATACGCCACACACACCTGTACATGGGTAAAAAACGTGCAGGTGTGGTATTTGTTCGTCCAATTCTGCTTAGTTTCCGTCAGAGTGGATGACTTCCTATCCTCTTGCCCGGCCTGTGCTAGCCTCCCAGAGTAGGAAACTCTACGGGAACCACACCCCATATTTCACTTACATTTCTTACCCTGGATGATGGTGGGTGGCAAGGAGATGGTGGGTGGCAGGGTGGCGGTGGGTGACAGGGTGGTGGTGGGCTCCAGGGTGCTAGTAGACACATACTCAGGACCTCTAGCACTGTGACACGCCAGTAGATTGAGGCCAAACTAACAATCCAGCTATTCCTGTATTAGGATGGCAGTTGTGAGTCATGGCTTGTGACTGAGTCAACAAGCCAAACAAGGATTTATAAAGACGCATAATTCAGAACAAGACTTTATTTAAGACATTTTGCCCAGGCTTGAGCTTTACAAAAGTCCACAGGTCTTGTGACGTCAGGTCAGAGGCAGCGAAGACAAAAAATTATTTTCTTAACACCCAGCCCTGACTACCTATCTGAAAGCGATTTCGGGGGTCACCGCCCCAAAGGCCCGGTCCCAGACCAGACCTCCCGCTTGACAGCGTGATCAACCAGGCTGTCGACGTGGGTGAACGCGGACACCACACTCTGGATGATCAGAAACTATAACTTGATGAATTTATCAAGCTAGAGGTCTGTTGGTAATTCCCTCTCTTGATGAAAAGAAGGCGATGGAGAGCC
The DNA here is from genome assembly GCA_009830355.1 of Cherax destructor. Lineage (NCBI taxonomy): Eukaryota > Metazoa > Arthropoda > Malacostraca > Decapoda > Parastacidae > Cherax > Cherax destructor. Next base: position 35,272 of record WNWK01002001.1, on the reverse strand, counting down.
TGGGTCCCTTTGCCCTTATTGTGCACTAAAGGCATCCGTGCTTTTCACTGGTGGTATTTCACATCGAAATGCAGGTGTAATTTATGATGAAGCTTTATCGCCTTCGTTACAAAGAGTAATTTTCTCACGCTTGTCTAAGACATTTTCCAAAGTCATTGTTTACGGAATTTGTATTTTGTTTGTGTTGCTTTGCATTCACGACCATGTTGCAGCACTTGCTGTGAACCTGTGCTGTCCTGGGTTGTGCACTTGTTGTGAACCTGTGCTGTCCTGGGTTGTGCACTTGTTGTGAACCTGTGCTGTCCTGGGTTGTGCACTTGTTGTGAGTCCAGGTTATCTACTATGTTTCTTCTTGAGAAGTCGTGTTAAATGACAGAAAAATTACTACTGATTCCAGATTACATCTCCAGAGAATATTTATCGCATGTGACGGTAGTATTTTTTTTTTTTGTATTTTTATTAATGAGGAATTCCACTAGTCGTGGACAAACTATCAATGACTTTTTGAAAGTCAAATAGGGATAGGCTTATATAAAAAAAATTGGAGATGTTGACAGAGTTTTGGGTCTCATTCATTAGAAATTATTTTGGATTGTGACTTGAATATTTCATAAGTTCCATATATATATATATATATATATATATATATATATATATATATATATATATATATATATATATAAAGACCTGCTATAAATTATAGGACACGAATTACCCGTTAGAAGACGTCAGGGTCCCAGACGTGAGGTAAAGTTGGTATCCATCTGTCAAGTAACTAAGCCAGGAGGAACCATCCTCACAGCGCCAGGCTGACAGTTGCATGTTGATCACTAAACTAATTCTCTCAGGGCCAGGCTGACAGTTGCATGTTGATCACTAAACTCATTCTCTCAGCCCCAGGCTGACAGTTGCATGTTGATCACTAAACTCATTCTCTCAGAGCCAGGCTGACAGTTGCATGTTGATCACTAAACTCATTCTCTCAGCGCCAGGCTGACAGCTGCATGTTGATCACTAAACTCATTCTCTCAGCGCCAGGCTGACAGTTGCATGTTGATCACTAAACTCATTCTCTCAGCGCCAGGCTGACAGTTGAGGGTAAACCAACGAATTGTATTTAAAAAGTGTATGGAATTTTTTTTTCTAAAAACTAATTTATTCCAAAAAGTAACGCTGAAAAAACAGTTAAAATATGGAGCAACAGAGGCCGCCTGAAGTATTAATCAACAGAACAACGGGGGGAACTTTCTGGCGTAATCATCAACAGAGCAACAGAGAGATCTTTCTGAAGACTTAGGCAACAGACTTAATCAACGGTGCAACAGGGGAACGATCTGAAGTGTTAACGAACAGGGCTGGGGAGCTGCCTGTTGGATTAATTAACAGAGTAACGGAAGGTCTGTCTGGCCACCCTGTTAAGTGTCTCTCATCACCCTCACCACCCAGCACTCACCACCCACCACCCACCACACACCACCCACCACCCACCACCCACCACCCATCACACACCACCCACCCCTCACCCCTCACCACACACCACTCACCAACCACCAACCACCCCTCCACTACCACTACCACCCACAACCCCTCCACTACCACCCACCACCCCTCCACTACCAACCATCACCCCTCCACTATCACTATAACCCACCACCCTTCCACTACCACTACCACTACCACCCACCACCCTCCACTACCACTAGAACCCACCACCCCTCCACTACCACTACCACCCACCACCCTTCCACTACCACTACCACCCACCACTCCTCCACTACCACTAGAACCCACCACCCCTCCACTGCCACTACCACCCACAACCAACCAACCACGATCCCTATATCGCCACTACCATCCATCACACACCACCCACGACCTTCCCCTATCAACCACCACCCACGATATATATAATTACTAGGTTACCATAATTTCATTGCTGGACCTGGTTCACTACTTGTGTGTTGCTGGACCTGGTTCACTACCTGTGTGTTGCTGGACCTGGTTCACTACCTGTGTGTTGCTGGACCTGGTTCACTACTTGTGTGTTGCTGGACCTGGTTTACTACCTATGTGTTGCTGGACCTGGTTCACTACTTGTGTGTTGCTGGACCTGGTTCACTATCTGTGTGATGCTGGACCTGGTTCACTACCTGTGTGATGCTGGACCTGGTTCACTACCTGTGTGTTGCTGGACCTGGTTCACTACCTGTGTGTTGCTGGACCTGGTTCACTACTTGTGTGTTGCTGGACCTGGTTCACTACCTGTGTGTTGCTGGACCTGGTTCACTACCTGTGTGTTGTTGGACCTGGGTCACTACTTGTGTGTTGCTGGACCTGGCTCACTACCTGTGTGATGCTGGACCTGGTTCACTACCTGTGTGATGCTGGACCTGGTTCACTACTTGTGTGTTGCTGGACCTGGTTCACTACTTGTGTGTTGCTGGACCTGGTTCACTACCTGTGTGATGCTGGATCTGGTTCACTACCTGTGTGATGCTGGACCAGGTTCACTACCTGTGTGATGCTGGATCTGGTTCACTTCCTGTGTGTTGCTGGACCTGGTTCACTACCTGTGTGATGCTGGACCTGGTTCACTACCTGTGTGATGCTGGATCTGGTTCACTACCTGTGTGTTGCTGGACCTGGTTCACTACCTGTGTGATGTTGGACATGGTTCACTACCTGTGAGTTGATGGACCTGGTTCACTTCCTGTGTGATGCTGGACTTGATTCACTACCTGTGTGTTGCTGGATCTGGTTCACTATGTGTGTTGCTGGACGTGGTTCACTACCTGTGTGATGCTGGACTTGGTTCACTACCTGTGTGTTGCTGGACCTGGTTCACTTCCTGTGTTGCTGGACCTGGTTCACTACCTGTGTGATGCTGGACTTGGTTCACTACCTGTGTGTTGCTGGACCTGGTTCACTACCTGTGTTGCTGGACCTGCTTCACTGCCTGTGTGTGTTGCTGGATCTGGTTCACTATGTGTGTTGCTGGACCTGGTTCACTACCTGTGTGTTGCTGGATCTGGTTCACTATATGTGTTGCTGGACCTGGTTCACTACCTGTGTGTTTCTGGACCTGGTTCACTACCTGTGTGTTGCTGGACCTGGTTCACTACCTGTGTGATGCTGGACCTGGTTCACCACCTGTGTGTTGTTGGACCTGGTTCACTACCTGTGTTGCTGGACCTGGTTCACTACCTGTGTGATGCTGGACTTGGTTCACTACTTGTGTGTTGCTAGACCTGGTTCACTACCTGTGTGTTTCTGGACCTGGTTCACTACCTGTGTGTTGCTGGACCTGGTTCACTACCTGTGTGATACTGGACTTGGTTCACTACCTGTGTGTTGCTGGACCTGGTTCACTTCTGGTGTGATGCTGGACCTGGTTCACTTCCGGTGTGTTGCTGGACCAGATTTACTTCCGGTGTGTTGCTGGACCTGGTTCACTTCCGGTGTGATGCTGGACCTGGTTCATTACCCGTGTGTTGCCGTTGTTTTCATAGTTATTGTTGTTCTTGTTCTTGTTGTGGTGGTGTTAATGGTAATGGTGGTTGCAGGTGATGATGGTAGTTCGGGGGGTAATGGTGGTAGCTGAGTAGTGGTAGTTATGGTAGTGGTAGAAAGGGGATGTGTGGTGCTTCCCTTGAATACCCCCCCACAACCCCAGAGGAAGGGAAAGAGAGCTGGGGACTGTGTGATCTTTGAGAGCTGGGGATTGTTTGATCTCACACTACTCATAGTCATCTCACAGTGCTCATAGTCATCTCATAGTACTCATAGTCATCTCACAGTGCTCACAGTGCTCACAGTCATCTCACAGTACTCACAGTCATCTCACAGTACTCACAGTCATCTCACAGTACTCATAGTCATCTCACAGTACTCATAGTCATCTCATAGTACTCATAGTCATCTCACAGTGCTCCTAGTCATCTCATAGTACTCATAGTCATCTCATAGTACTCATAGGCATCTCACAGTACTCACAGTTATCTCACAGTACTCATAGTCATCTCACAGTACTCACAGTCATCTCACAGTACTCACAGTCATCTCACAGTACTCACAGTCATCTCACAGTACTCACAGTCATCTCACAGAACTAACAGTCATCTCACAGTACTCACAGTCATCTCACAGTACTCATAGTCATCTCAGTATTCATAGTCATCTCACAGTACTCATAGTTATCTCACGGTACTCATAGTCATCTCACAGTACTCATAGTCATCTCACAGTATTCATAGTCATATCACAGTACTCACAGTTATCTCACAGTACTCACAGTTATAACACAGTACTCGCAGTCATCTCACAGTACTCACAGTCATCACACAGTACTCACAGTCATCTCACAGTACTCACAGTCATCTCACATTACTCACAGTCATCTCACAGTACTCACAGTCATCTCACAGTACTCACAATCATCTCACAGTTATCTCACAGTCATCTCACAGTACTCACAGTCATCTCACAGTACTCACAGTCATCACACAGTACTCACAGTCATCTCATAGTACTCACAGTCATCTCAAAGTAATCACAGTCATCTCACAGTACTCACAGTCAACTCACAGTACTCACAGTCATCTCAAAGTACTCACAGTCATCTCACAGTACTCACAGTCATCTCACAGTACTCACAGTCATCTCACAGTACTCACAGTCATCTCACAGTACTCACAGTCATCTCACAGAACTCACAGTCATCTCACAGTACTCACAGTCATCTCACAGTACTCACAGTCATCTCACAGTACTCAGTCATCTCACAGTACTCACAGTTATCTCAGTACTCACAGTCATCTCACAGTACTCATAGTCATCTCACAGTATTCATAGTCATCTCACAGTAATCTCACAGTACTCACAGTCATCTCACAGTACTCACAGTCATCTCACAGTACTCACAGTTATCTCAGTACTCACAGTCATCTCACAGTACTCATAGTCATCTCACAGTACTCATAGTCATCTCACAGTACTCACAGTCATCTCACAGTACTCACAGTCATCTCACAGTACTCACAGTCATCTCACAGTACTCACAGTCATCTCACAGTACTCACAGTCACCTCACAGTACTCACAGTCATCTCACAGAACTCACAGTCATCTCACAGTACTCACAGTCATCTCACAGTACTCACAGTCATCTCACAGTACTCACAGTCATTTCACAGTACTCACAGTCATCTCACAGTACTCACAGTCTGTTGTCTTTGTTTATTGTTAGCGAAGATCAAACACACATTAGAAAACAAGTCTTCATTAGGACAATGTTTCGCTCTCTGTATAGCTCTATAGAGAGCAAAACGACGTTGTCGTAAAGGTCGTTCAGTAAAGTATATTTTCTCTTGATTTTTGTCGGTAATTCAGCGTTTGAAGTGTTTTTGTAAGTGGAACTGTTAATAAGTATCCACTTAAGTTAGTGTAAACAAGTGTAGGTGTCAGTACCTCGAAGATTTAAGTGGTCGCGTCTTACAAAGTGCTGTTATACTGGAAGATACACAGCAGTTGTTTTCACAGCGATAAAATGCTGCGGTGTTTAGGTGGTCGTAAAACATGGTGTGTGTGTGTGTGTGTGTGTGTGTGTGTGTGTGCGTGTGTGTGTGCGTGTGTGTGTGTGTTAAGATTCAGCTTATGGTCCCCCTAATAGACCACTTTGGTCTGCATCATGGACTTCAGGTCTTCTGGGCCTTATCATATCTACGCTTGAAGCTGTGTATTGAGTTTGCCTCCACCACTGTCTCATTAAGGTCATTCCACTTTCAACCATGCTGAGACTAAAGAAATACTTCCTGACATTCCTATGTGTCATCTGTGTTTTCAGTTTCTCTTTGTGTCCCCTTGATCCTGTTCCTCTTAATTTGTCCCTATCAGTCCTATCAATCCCTATTAAGACTGTAAATAGTAACATGTGTCCCCTTGACCTTCTTTCTCCCCTAAGGTCGTCAGATTTAGTTCCATTAATCTTTCCTCATAGAGCATTTCTCTCAGTTCTGGTACTAGTCTGGTTGCAAACCTTTGGGCCTTTTCTTCACGTGTTTGACCAGATGTGGGCTCCATGCTGGGGCCGCGTACTCTGTCTAACATATATCGAATATATAGTTCTGAAGGATTCTTTATTCAAGTTCCTGAATGCTGTTCAGACGTTCGCTACTTTAGCACATACCTCTGATACTGCACGGGTCATGTTCATTCCTGGTGATATGCTCGGTGTTATATTCACTCCCAGGTCCTTTTCGGGTTGAAATTTACAGCTTCTCTCCTCCCATGCTGCACTCTGTGCCCGGTCTTCCCTCTCCTTCTCCACTTCTTTGACCACATCTCTAGTCTGATGCCACTCTAGTAGTTATCACTCTCCTCTCCTCTTCATTATCTGAAGTGACGACACATAACACTCAGTCCTCTCTGGTAGGTCAGTCATATATAATATTAGAATCAGTAGTGTTTTAACACTGATCCTTACGGAACCCCACTCGTTACTCTCTCCCATTCTAATATTTCATTCCTTATTGCTACTTTCCGCTTCCTGACAGGAGCTCCCTGACTCACTGGACCACCCTGCCTTTTAATCCGGCTTATTTTTCTAATTTCTGGACCACTCTTTTGTCTTCTTTCTTGTGTTGCTAGTCAGTATGTTTGCTTTTGTTTTGTCCCTGTTGCTGTCATTTTCAAAATCATCTTCACCTTCTCTCGTTGTTGTTTATTTTGTTTCTCCCTCTCTTGTTTATTTTCTTGCTTTATGCACATCGATTTACTCCGTATTTCACCGATATTCTGGTGCTTCTCCCCTTGCCCTTCCTGCCTTCCTCAGTGAACCTTTACTGCCCTCCAACCCACCACCACCCTGCACAACCCCTTCCACCCTGCCACCCATCACCACCCCGCCACCCACCAGTGACCAGAGAAAGAAATGTAAGTGAAATGTGGGTTGCTGTTCCCGTGGAGTTTTCCTGCTCTGGGAGGCTAGCACAGGCCGGGCAGGAGGATAGGAAGTGGAGAGAAAGCCATCCACTCTGACGGAAACTAAGCCGAATTGGACGAACAAAGACCACACCTGCAAGCTTTTTACCCGTGTACAGGTGTGTGTGGCGTATTGTGTAGCGAGAGGAGAGAGAGAGAGAGGTGAGGGGTGGTTTTGTAGCCTTTGTGAGGTGGGGGTGCTTTTGTAGTGGGGGTGAGGGGAGGACTGCCTCAGCTATCACCACCCACTCCACGCACTTTGGTGCACTCCCACGCTCTCTGGCGCACTCTGGTGCACTCCCACGCACTCTGGTGCACCCCACGCACTCTGGTGCACTCCCACGCACTCTGGTGCACCCCACGCACTCTGCTGCACTCCCACGCACTCTGGTTCACTCCCACGCACTCTGGTGCACCCCAAGCACTCTGGTGCACTCCCACGCACTCTGCTGCACTCCCACGCACTCTGGTGCACCCCATGCACTCTTACTCTCGCGAAATTTTTTTTAATATTTTCCACTGTTTTCACTCAGCCGAAGGTCACAGTATTTCTGTAGCCACATCACCTTCAATGTTCCTCACGTCACCTTCAATACTCCTCACGTCACCTTCAATGCTCCTCACGTCACCTTCAATACTCCTCACGTCACCTTCAATACTCCTCACGTCACCTTCAATACTCCTCACGTCACCTTCAATACTCCTGACGTCTCCTTCAATACTCCTCACGTCACCTTCAATACTCCTCACGTCACCTTCAATGCTCCTCACGTCACCTTCAATACTCCTCACGTCACCTTCAATACTCCTCACGTCACCTTCAATACTCCTCACGTCACCTTCAATACTCCTGACGTCTCCTTCAATACTCCTCACGTCACCTTCAATACTCCTCACGTCACCTTCAATGCTCCTCACGTCACCTTCAATACTCCTCACGTCACCTTCAATACTCCTCACGTCACCTTCAATACTCCTCACGTCAGCTTCAATACTCCTGACGTCTCCTTCAATACTCCTCACGTCACCTTCAATACTCCTCACGTCACCTTCAATGCTCCTCACGTCACCTTCAATACTCCTCACGTCACCTTCAATACTCCTCACGTCACCTTCAATACTCCTCACGTCACCTTCAATACTCCTGACGTCTCCTTCAATACTCCTCACGTCACCTTCAATACTCCTCACGTCACCTTCAATGCTCCTCACGTCACCTTCAATACTCCTCACGTCTCCTTCAATACTCCTCACATCACCTTCAATACTCCTCACGTCACCTTCAATACTCCTCACGTCACCTTCAATACTCCTCACGTCACCTTCAATACTCCTCACGTCACCTTCAATACTCCTCACGTCTCCTTCAATACTCCTCACGTCTCCTTCAATACTCCTCACGTCACCTTCAATACTCCTCACGTCACCTTCAATACTCCTCACGTCACCTTCAATACTCATCACGTCACCTTCAATCCTTCTCACGTCACCTTCAATACTCCTCACGTCACCTTCAATACTCCTGACGTCTCCTTCAATACTCCTCACGTCACCTTCAATACTCCTCACGTCACCTTCAATGCTCCTCACGTCACCTTCAATGCTCCTCACGTCACCTTCAATACTCCTCACGTCACCTTCAATACTCCTGACGTCTCCTTCAATACTCCTCACATCACCTTCAATACTCCTCACGTCACCTTCAATGCTTCTCACGTCACCTTCAATGCTTCTCACGTCACTTTCAACACTGCTCAAGTGTAACGCAAAGCTTATCCTTAACACTGACTTTGACCTTGACCCTGACCTTGACCTTGACACTTACCTTGATCATATAAGGCGGTGGATGATTTTCCAAGACTTTTTGTGGGACAATTCTCAGGGCGCAAATATTGCAAAATCCCAACTTGTTTTTATAGAAAGAGGAGCTATTGGTTAGAGGCAAAAGTAGCCGCTGTACACAAAAAGAAGAGCAGAGCAGAAATCAGCAACTGCAGACCAGTGTCACTCCTGTCAATCACTGGCAAGATCCTTGAGACAATAATCTCAAGACAAATGACAGAGTTTTTTGACTACCACTCACTACTTTGTGACCGTCAATATGGCTTTAAGAAAGGTTACTCTGCTGCTGATCTGTTGTTAAGCCTCTCCATTAAATGGCACCAGTCAGCTGTGTGGTAGCATTGGACATTGCTGGTGCTTTTGACCGAGTGTGGCACCAGGGCCTCTTGGCAAAACTGCAAGCACTGGGAACTGCAGGCTCTACACTATGTTTCCTCAGTGATTACCTTCATGATAGATCACTAAGGGTAGTTCTCAATGGAACAGAATCAGCAAGACATCCTACTGGGGCAAGTGTTCTACAAGGAAGTGTGCTGGGACTATTATTATGGAATGTCTACTTCAATGACCTTCTTCATCTCATCCCAGAATCCCATGCATATGCAGACGACTGTACTCTGACATTCACTTATCCAAGAGAAGAAATACCAGCTGCCCTAAGCTACATCAATCACCAGCTAAGAGCTATATCAGCTTGAAGAAACCGATGGCAAGTAACATTTGCACATGAGAAAACACAAGTGATGATTGTCTCTAGGCACCATGATGGTAATGCCCGTGCAGTAGTAAGTATGAATGGGAGAGTGTTGGTACCTGGGGAAGAAGTTGATATCCTTGGGGTGAAATTTGACTCCAAACTGACCATGAAGAACCACGTTGTAAATCTTGCAAACAAGGCAGCCAGGAAGCTTACAGCACTTCGACGTATCTCGCATCTGCTTGACAGTAGGGGTTGAAAGATTCTGTATGAGGCACAAGTTCGCTCACACCTTGAGTATGCTCCACTTTCTTGGTTTGTCTGCCTTCCCTCTCATTTGCGACTGCTTGACAGAGTAGAGAACAAAGCAAGACGTCTCATCTCTCGCCTGGACCCATCCTGGATAGATCTGCCATTTCAGCAGAACCTTCAACACAGGAGAAATGTGGGTGGCCTTACTGTTATGTACAAGGCCAACACTGTCAAAGTACTACACTTGGCTCCACTTCGAGGACAGCGAGAAGCAAGCTTCTATACCACAAGACGGGCAGAAAGCAGCAACTTCACTCTGGCTGTACCCTTCTCCAGAACATCACTTCATCTGAGATCATTTATCCCCAGGATGACTCGAGTCTGGAACACATTCGTACACCATTATGATATCAACGAGATAAAGTCAGTTGATCAAATGAAAATGCTGGCCCACAGATGGATCCAACTTCATCCTGTTCCCTACTTGTTTGTTGCATAACAATAAAAATGCTTTCAAATGAGGTGATGTAGGTAACAGTTCTTAGCTTGTCAATGAAGTTAGGGATCCTTAACCTAACCTTGTCAATCCCTGTGTAAAAAAAAAAAAGAGAGAAAGAAAGAGAAACCGAATTAGAGCTATCTTATGCATGCAACTCTGTCTGTCTCTCTCTCTCTCCAAGGTCTCGTTATCTAACTCGTGGCTGCAGTTCGTCTCGCATCCTGCTCGTCCATGAGATCATTTATAAAATCTTTCTCCAGAGAGACGGATTCATACACCAGTGATCAACAGTGTTGTTTCTACCACCATTATTCACACACACACACACACACACATACACATCTCCTGAGGCGCACATCAACCAAATAACTGCTGCAGCATATGGACGCCTAGCAAACCTAAGAATAGCATTCCGACATCTTAATAAGGAGTCATTCGGGACCCTGTACACTGTGTACGTTAGACCCATACTGGAGTATGCAACACCAGTTTGGAACCCACACCTAGCCAAGCATGAAAGGAAACTAGAGAAAGTGCAAAGGTTTGCAACAAGACTGGTCCAGGAGCTAAGGAGTATGTCCTGCGAGGAGACAGAATGTTCCAGAGATGGGACACAGCAACAAGGGGACTGGAAGTTGAAGACTCAGATGAATCACAGGGATGTTAGGAAGAATTTCTTCAGTCACAGATTTGTCAGAAAGTGGAATAGTCTGGGAAGTGATGTAGTGGAGGCAGGATCCATACATAGCTTTAAGGAGAGGTATGATAAAGCTCAAGGAGAGGGTAGAGTGACCGAGTAGCGGCCAGTGAAGAGGCGGAGCCAGGAGCTGTGACTCGACCCCTGCAACCACAACTAGGTGAGTACACACACACACGCAGCCTCGCCCGCCTCCATGAATATCATTACTGTGTCAACAATTGAACTCGAATTATATGTAAAGCTGAGAATTAATTCTAGACTGCAAAAATATTAAGCCTTAATTTTAATTAAATCTTAAAATATATATTTTAATTAAAAAATGTAAATACTGTATATATGGAAATCATATGCATTATTTTTGAGAGACGAGCAGTTTATACAAAGCTTCAATATATATATATATATATATATATATATATATATATATATATATATATATATATATATATATATATTCTTTCTTTCAACAAATCGGCCATATTCCACCAAGGCAGGGTGGCCCAAAAGAAAAACAAAAGTTTCTCTTTTTAACTTTAGTAATATATACAGGAGAAGGGGTTACTAGCCTCTTGCTCCCGGCATTTTAGTCGACTCTTACGACACGCATGGCTTACGGAGGAAGAATTCTGTTCCACTTCCCCATGGAGATAAGAGGAAATAAGAACAAGAACTAGTAAGAAAATAGAAGAAAACCCAGAGGGGTGTGTATATATATGCTTGTACATGAATGTGTGACCAAGTGTAAGTGAATCCTAAAGCATGTAAAAGAAGAAGTTAACAAGACCAATATCCTGAAATATCTTGCATGTTTATTAGACACGAAAAAGCATCAACCAGCAATCCTACACATATCCTCACGTCACCATCAATACTCCTCACGTCACCTTCAATACTCCTCACGTCACCTTCAATACTCCTCACGTCACCTTCAATACTCCTCACGTCACCATCAATACTCCTCACGTCACCATCAATAATCCTCACGTCACCTTCAATACTCCTCACGTCACCTTCAATACACGTCACCTTCAATACTCCTCACGTCACTTCAATACTCCTCACGTCACCTTCAATACTCCTCACGTCACCTTCAATACTTCCGTCACCATCAATACTCCTCACGTCACTCAATATCTCGTCACCTCAATACTCCTCACGTCACCTTCAATACTCTCTCACGTCACCTTCATACTCCACGTCACCTTCAATACTCCTCACGTCACCTTCAATACTCCTCACGTCACCTTCAATACTCCTCACGTCACCTTCAATACTCCTCCCTTTAACCATCAATACTCCTCCCTCACCTTCAATACTCCTCACGTCACCTTCAATACTCCTCACGTCACCTTCAATACTCCTCACGTCACCTTCAATACTCCTCACGTCACCTTGAATGCTCCTCACTTGGCAGGACGGTAGTACCTCCCTGGGCGGTTGCTGTCTACCAACCTACTACCTATATATATATATATATATATATATATATATATATATATATATATATATATATATATATATATATATATATATATATATATATATGCATGCATGCAATAAGATCACAGTAAACAGGTGATATGACAATATACAAAACAACCACTGTGTAAAAAATAGTAAACTTTTATGCGATTTCGTGATTTCTCACATTATCAAGGAACTGTAAAAATAATAGAACAGCAGAAAACTTATAAGGCTGAGATATCACCTCACCGTCACATCCGACATTACTCCCATTATAATGAAGGCGGGTTGGTCAAGGACTTGTCAAACATAGATTAAATTCTTCCCAAATTTTATTGATTATAAATAAATCTAATTTGTATAATCCTAAATCACTATTCATATTAAAATCAAAATTATTTATTATGAAGTGTGATTCTTTTATATTTGTGTCAGGCACAGAGCTGCTTGATACAAGTCTCAACAAACCTAATCTTCAGAGCCGTTATAACCAATCTCGATCAACCGAATCGTCCTAAAAGTCAGTCCTTGCTGGGTGATGATTGGAGGGGAAAGAAGGAAGTTTTAAGATTGGAAGAGAACTTTGAACCAGTAGATCACCCAGAACTCTAGATGATTGGATACAATCATTTACAGATTAGTACCAAACCCTTCTCCTCACTAATCCTCACTCCTATCCCTATCTCTCTCTCTCTCTCTCTCTCTCTCTCTCTCTCTCTCTCTCTCTCTCTCTCTCTCTCTCTCTCTCTCTCTCTCTCTTCTCTCCATATTAATCCTCCCTCCCTCTCTCCTCACTAATCCTCCCTCCTCTCCTCACTAATCCTCACTCCTATCCCTATCTCTCTCTCTCTCTCTCTCTCTCTCTCTCTCTCTCTCCATATTAATCCTCCCTCCCTCTCCTCTCCTCACTAATCCTCCCTCCCTCCTCTCTACTCTAATCCTCCCTCCCTCCTCTCCTCACTAATCCTCCCTCCCCTCCTCTCCCCACTAATCCTCCCTCCCCTCCTCTCTCCTCACTAATCCTCCCTCCCCTTCTCTCTCCTCACTAATCCTCCCTCCCCTCCTCTCCTCACTAATCCTCCCTCCCCCTCCTCTCCCCACTAATCCTCCCTCCCCTCCTCTCTCCTCACTAATCCTCCCTCCCTCTCTCCTCACTAATCCTCCCTCCCTCCTCTCCTCACTAATCCTCCCTTCCCCTCCTCTCCCCACTAATCCTCCCTCCCCCCTCCTCTCCTCACTAATCTTCCCACTCCACCTCAAAATCCTTCCTTAGATCCTTCTTTCGCCACAATCCATTTCACTCACAATCACATAGGTTCAGCAATCCCAGGCTCAACTCACTAAACGCTGGGTTGGGCTCACTAAACGCTGGGTTGGGCTCACTTAACGCTGGGTTGGGCTCACTAAACGCTGGGTTGGGCTCACTAAACGCTGGGTTGGCTCACTAAACGCTCCGCTGGGCTCACTAAACGCTGGACTGGGCTCACTAAACGCTGGACTGGGCTCACTAAACGCTGGGCTGGGATCAAACGCTCCTCTGGGCTCACTAAACGCTGGACTGGGCTCACTAAACGCTGGACTGGGCTCACTAAACGCTGGACTGGGCTTACGAAACGCTGGACTGGGCTCACTAAACGCTGGACTGGGCTCACTAAACGCTGGACTGGGCTTACGAAACGCTGGGCTGGGATCAAACGCTCTGCTGGGCTCACTAAACGCTGGACTGGGCTCACTAAACGCTGGGCTGGGATCAAACGCTGCGCTGGGCTCACTAAACGCTGGACTGGGCTCACTAAACGCTGGGCTGGGATCAAACGCTGCGCTGGGCTCACTAAACGCTGGACTGGGTTTACTAAACGCTGGACTGGGCTCACTAAACGATGGGCATGGCTCATTAAACGCTGAGCTGGGCTCATTAAACGCTGGTCTGGGCTCACTAAACGCTGGGTTGGGCTCATTAAACGCTGGGTTCAGCGCTCACTTTGTATCCAGCAAGGATCGCTAAATCTCCGGATGCTGAAACTCAACTCAAGAAAAGCTGTGCTATTTCTTTTGCTGCTGCTACTGCTGCTGCTGCTGCTGCTGCCGCTGCTGCTGCCGCTGCTGCTGCTGCTGCTGCTGCTGCTGCTGCTGCTGCTGCTGCTGCTGCTGCTGCTGCTGCTACTACTGCTGCTGTTGCCGCTGCTGTTGTTCTTGCTGCTGTTGTTGTTGCTGCTGCTGCTGCTGTTGTTGCTGTTCTTGCTGCTGTTGTTCTTGCTGCTGCTGCTGTTGCTGCTGTTGTTGCTGCTGTTGTTATTGCTGTTGCTGTTCTTGCTGCTGCTGTTCTTGCTGTTGCTGCTGCTGCTGTTGCTGATGCTGCTGTTGCCGCTGATGCTGTTCTTGCTGCTGCTGCTGCTACTACTGCTGCTGCTGTTGTTGCTGCTGATGTTGTTGCTGCTGTTGTTGGTGTTGTTATATCAAAGATCTGTATTTCTAAATTCGTGTGAACATCAACATCTTCAGAACATTGTTATTATTATTATTATTATTATTATTATTATTATTATTATTATTATTATTATACTCATGATTGTTATGTTAATTCAGTATCTGAGAAATGGAAGTCATTCAAATTTAAGGATTAAGAGAGAGAGAGAGAGAGAGAGAGAGAGAGAGAGAGAGAGAGAGAGAGAGAGAGAGAGAGAGAGAGAACTCCAGTTCCTCGTATCAAGAGCCCTACACAAACAACATTGTACCCCACCCCCACCTCCTCCCTCTAAATCCCCTCTCCCTCCCCTCCCTCCTTCCCCTCTCCCTCCATGAAGGAATTTTCATGTCAACTTTTCACCAACACAAACAACTTTCAGACAGCTGACATATATATATATACAGTGGTACCCCGGTTTGATATTTTTCATTCAGAATGCTGTTCAAGTGCCATTACCAAACAATTTATCTCCTTAAGAAATGTTGTAAAATAGACTAGTCCTTTAGACCCCCAAAATTACACTTACAAAAGCATTTAAAATAAACTTACATAAAGGTGAGTTTGGACCATCGTAAACGGTACATGTATATATATATATATATATATATATATATATATATATATATATATCAGAGAGTTGATATATACTTTTTTTCTGAGTCAAGAAAGTTTGTAAGTTTAAAAAAACTCAGCACATTATCACAATACACTATAAATAACACACTAACTTACAATACACTATAATATACACACTAACAATACTCAGGGTGGGCAAGATGGGTGGGTGGGCAGGGAGGGTTGGGTGGGCATCAAGACAGGTGGGCAGCCAGAGGTTATTACTCACCTGCAACAGCCTCAGCCAGAGTCGCCTCGTTCATCTTCGACCCAAATTAACATTCTTAATGGCACCTTTGTTGCAGTGTTGGCACTCCAACAAAGGCGCTTCGTGTGATTGTATTTGCTTGCGCCTCCTCCTCTTTTATGCAACATTGCAAGCATCTGATGATGTGTTGATTACAATACGATCAACACATCATCATAGCCTAGAGCTATTATTTAACTTCCTCCGTGGTTGTCTTGCATTTTGCATCGCTTGTTCACACACACACACACACACACACACACACACACACACACACACAACACACACACACACACACACACACAATATATATATATATATATATATATATATTGTGTGTGTGTGTGTGTGTGTGTGTCAGTTACTTTTAATTTGCTAAACCACACAAAAATTCATGTTACCTAGGGTATAGCAGGCCTGGGAATATAATTTGGTAAATTATATTGTCTTGTATATTATAATGGGATATGGCTATCACTAGTCATTTTATCTGAATGTTCTTTTTAAGAAATTTGTGATACTGTGTGTGTGTGTGTGTGTGTGTGTGTGTGTGTAAAGTACTGTATGTTTCGGTCTCTTTCTGAGTCTTCTTCAGAACGATAAATCGGTAACACACCGTACCCAGACTGCTAAGCAAGCGCACATTTCCGCAAGGGTCCATTTCAAGACAGTGTAAGAAGCGTTGTTAGGGTCAGTATTCTGCTGACTCAGCTGTGTCAAATTTTACTGAGGCAGCAGTCAGCTCAGTGCTGTCTGACAGTCAGTCAGTCAACCAGCTATTGTGACATTTTGAGTTACTGTGACCCTAGGTTATTATGACTTCATGGTACTACGAGAGAGAGAGAGACACAGAGAAAGAGAGAGAGAGGGGGGGTTTTCATCTGGAACTAGAGCACCTGGATTAAATACTTACAATTAAGTTTGAGGAGCTTAGGGGCCAAGTAGGGGCCCACCCTGAGTAACTAAGAGCTCAAGGGCCATACTAAGGAGGCCAGGCTAGAGAGGCCAGGCCAAGGAGGCCAGGCTAGAAAGGCCATGCTAGGGAAGCCAGGCTAGGGAGGCCAGGCTACGGAGGCCAGGCTAGGGAAGTCAGGCTATGGAGGTCAGGCTAGGGAGGCCAGACTACGGAAGCCGGGCTAGGGAGGCCAGGCTACGGAAGCCGGGCTAGGGAGGCCAGGATAGGGAGGCCAAGCTAGGGACGCTAGGCTAGAGAGGCCAGGCTAGAGAGGCCAGGCTAAGGAGGCCAGGCTAGGGCGGCCAGGCTAGGGAAGCCAGGTTGTAACACAACCTGGATCTTCACCTCCCACATCTCCGGATATTTCTTATTTCCGTCTTGGTTTACCGAATGAATTGAATCATTTGCTGGAGGTAATGGAGAGGGAGAGGCGAGGGAGGGATAAAAGGGAGGGAGAAAGCCAGGAAGGAAGAAGTAGGGAGGGATGAAAGGGATGGAGAAATCCAGGAAGGAAGAAGAAAGGAGAGGAAAGAGGGGAGATGGAAAAGAAACAGAGGGGAACTATGAGGGAGGGGATGAAACGAAGTGAGGGGAAAGGGGGGGGAGAGAGAATAGAAGGAAGGTATGGAGAAAAGGAGGGAAGGAAGAAGAGAGGAAAGATTGAGGGAAGGAAAGAAAGAGATTCTCCAGTACTTTGAGTTGCTTGAAGGAGGTGATTATAAGCCCACTGTTGTGTGTTTGTATGTGTGTTTGTATGTGGGTGTGTATGCATGTATGTTTGCATGTGTCTGTGAATGTGTGTTTGTATGTGTTTGCATGTATGTTTTTATTTATGTATGTAAGTTTGTGTGTATGTATGTGTGTTTCTATGTGTTCATGCATATATGTGTGTTTGCATGTATGTGTGTTTGTATGTGTGTGCGTATGTGTGTTTGTATGGATGTTTGTTTGTGTGTATGTATGTTTGTATGTGTGTGTGCATGTGTGTTTTTAACCACGTTTTTATTTGTGTATGTATGTATGTATGTTCTCCAAGGGGAAGTGGAACAGAATTCTTCCTCCGTAAGCCATGCGTGTCGTAAGAGGCGACTAAAATGCCGGGAGCAAGGGGCTAGTAACCCCTTCTCCTGTAAATATTACTAAATGTAAAAGGAGAAAATTTAGTTTTTTCTTTTGGGCCACTCTGCCTCGGTGGCCACCCTGTTTCGGTGGCCACCCTGCCTCGGTGGGCCACCCTGCCTCGGTGGGCCACCCTGCCTCGGTGGGCCACCCTGCCTCGGTGGGAAACGGCCGACGTGTTGAAAGAAAGAAAGATGTATGTATGTCTGTGTGTATGTAAATGTGTTTGTTTGTGTGTATGTATGTGTTTCTATGTGTGTCTGTATGCATGTATCCATGTATGTTTGCATTTTTCTATGTGTGTATGTATGATTGTATGTATGATTGTATGTATGTTTGTATGTGGGTATGTATGTTTGTATGTGTGTGTGTATGTTCCTATATGTGTATGTATGTATGTTTCTATGTGTGTGTTTTTATGTGTTTGTATGTTTGTATGTATGTATGTTTGCATGTGTATGTATGTGTGTTTGTACGTGAATATATTATATTCTTGTATGCGTATGTACGTCTGTGTCTGTATGTATATACGTTGTATGTGTGTATATATGTCTGTTTGTATGTGTGTACGTATGTATGTTTGCATGGGTGTATGCATGCTTGTATGTATGTATGTCTGTATTTATGTATGTATGTTTCTATATGTGCATGTCTAGGTGTATGTTTGTATATCTGAATGTATGTTTCTAATGTGGGTGCGTGTATGTGTGTAATGGTGCGACTTGGATCATCAACAAAGTTACAGTAACACAAAAGAGTGAGGGAGCCAGTATATAGAGGCGAGAGGGACAGGGAAGGGACCAAGAGAGGAAGATAAAGAAGTAGTGGTGGTGATAAGGCTGGTAATAGTAATACTAGTGGCAGTAGTAGTAGAAAGTAGGGAGAATAGTTTTAGTGGCACAAGAGATAGGAAGGGGAATGAAGGGAGACAAAAATGAAAGTAGCAATAGTAGTAAAAATGGAGTGGTAGACGTAGTAGTAGTAGAAGTGGGGTCAGTCTAAGGACAAGAAAAAGGAGCACAAGGGGCCGCACAAGGGGTAAAACCAACAACACAGAAGTGAGCCAACAACAAAGTTCCGACGACCCTCGGAGCTGCAACATCCCCCGCCCCTTCCTTCAGAGTACAGTCACTGTAAATTCCACCTCCAGGACTCAAGTCCAGCTAACCAGTTTCCCCCGAATCCCTTCACAAATGTTACCTTGCTCACACTCCATCAGCACCTCAAGTCATGAAAGTCACTTGGCTCCACTCACTCCTGTCTAAAGCGATCACACAAGCCTGTTGGATGTCCAAGCCTCTCGCCTCTCGCATTCAGAATCTCATTTACCTCCTCCTGGGACTACCCCTACTTCTATTTCAATCTTTAAGTTCACCTATGTACAGAGCTAGGTGCACCTTGCAGGCTAGGTACACTTAAGAGGCCAGGTGCACCAAACAGGTGCACCGAGGCTAGGTGAACCTATGTACTGTTCTAGGTGCACCAAAGAGGCTACTACCTATGTACGGTGCTTAGTGAGCTAGATACACAGGAGGGGGACGGGTTGTTTGGATTCCATCCACCACCAGCAAACAACAATGTATTCTATAAAGTTTACGAGTGTTTATAAATATAGGAAAAAATGTTTTACCTCAGTAACGTAAATACACACACACACACTCACACTACACACACACACACACACACACACACATACACATACACTCACACTCACACACACACAGACTGCAAGCCTGGTCCAGAAACTGGCTCCTGGAGTTCAACCCCACCAAGTGCAAAGTCATGAAGATTGGGGAAGGGCAAAGAAGACCGCAGACGGAGTACAGTATAGGGGGCCAGGGACTACAACCCTCACTCAAGGAAAAGGATCTTGGGGTGAGTACAACACCGCGCACATCTCTTGAGGCGCACATAAACCAAATAACTGCGGCAGCATATTTGCGCCTAGCAAACCTGAGAATAGCATTCCGACATCTTAATAAGGAATTGTTCAGGACCCTGTACACCGTGTACGTTAGGCCTATATTGGAGTATGCAGCACCAGTTTGGAACCCACACCTAGCCAAGCACGTAAGGAAATTAGAGAACGTACAAAGGTTTGCAACAAGACTAGTCCCGGAGCTAAGGAGTATGTCCTACGAGGAGAGGTTAAGGGAAATCGACCTGACGACACTGGAGGACAGGAGAGATAGGGGGATATGATAACGACATATAAAATACTGAGAGGAATTGACAAGGTGGACAGAGACAGAATGTTCCAGAGATGGGACACAGCAACAAGGGGACACAGTTGGAAGTTGAAGACTCAGATGAATCACAGGGATGTTAGGAAGTATTTCTTCAGTCACAGAGTTGTCAGGAAGTGGAATAGTCTGGGAAGTGATGTAGTGGAGGCAGGATCCATACATAGCTTTAAGAAGAGGTATGATAAAGCTCATGGTGCAGGGAGAGAGTGACCTAGTAGCGACAAGTGAAGAGGCGTGGCCAGGAGCTGTGAATCGACACCTGCAACCACAACTAGGTGAGTACACATACACACACACATACACACACAGATGAGCCACGTGGATGTTACGAAATACTTTTTCAGTCTCCTTAGCAACATAAGTAGCAAAAGCAACAGCAGCAGCAACAATAGAAGCAGCAGCAATAGAGGCAGAAGCAACAGCAGCAGTAACATCAGCAGCAACAATAGCAGCAAAAGCAGCAGTAACAGCAGCAACAGCAACAGCAGCAGTAACAGCAGCAGCAGCAACAACAACAACAGCTTCAGCAGTAATAACAGCAGCAGTAGCCGTAGCAGCAGCAGCAGTCGTAGTGGCAGTAGCAGCAGCAGCAGTCGTAGTGGCAGCAACAGTCGTAGTGGCAGTAGCAGCAGCAGCAGCAGTTTAGTGGCAGTAGCAGCAGCAGTCGTAGTGGCAGTATCAGCAGTCGTAGTGGCAGTAGCAGCAGTCGTAGTGGCAGTAGCAGCAGTCGTAGTGGCAGTAGCAGCAGTCGTAGTGGCAGTAGCAGCAGCAGCAGTCGTAGTGGCAGTAGCAGCAGCAGCAGTTGTAGTGGAAGTAGCAGCAGCAGCAGCAGTCGTAGTGGCAGTAGCAGCAGCAGTCGTAGTAGCAGTAGCAGCAGCAGTAGTCGTAATGGCAGTAGCAGCAGCAGCAGTCGTAGTGGCAGTAGCAGCAGTCGTAGTGGCAGTAGCAGCAGCAGCAGTCGTAGTGGCAGTAGCAGCAGCAGCAGTCGTAGTGGCAGTAGCAGCAGCAGCAGTCGTAGTGGCAGTAGCAGCAGCAGCAGTCGTAGTGGCAGTAGCAGCAGCAGCAGCAGTCGTAGTAGCAGTAGCAGCAGCAGTCGTAGTGGCAGTAGCAGCAGCAGCAGTCGTAGTGGCAGTAGCAGCAGCAGCAGCAGTCGTAGTAGCAGTAGCAGCAGCAGTCGTAGTGGCAGTAGCAGCAGCAGTCGTAGTGGCAGTAGCAGCAGCAGTCGTAGTGGCAGTAGCAGCAGCAGCAGCAGCAGTCGTAGTAGCAGTAGCAGCAGCAGTCGTAGTGGCAGTAGCAGCAGCAGTCGTAGTGGCAGTAGCAGTAGCAGCAGTCGTAGTGGCAGTAGCACCAGCAGCAGTCGTAGTGGCAGTAGCAGTAGCAGCAGCAGCGGTAGTAACAACAGCAGAAGCAGTAACAACAGCAGCTGTCGTAGCAGCAGTAGCAATAAACTAAGGTAGAAACGAGGAGTAAAAGATGCTATAAAGTTTTACGATAGGTTGTTGTTATTATTATTATTATTATTATTATTATTATTATTATTATTATTATTATTATCAAATAATAATAATAATAATAATAAGTGGTGTTTTCCCCTTAGGATCACAGGTAATTAATAATAATAATGATAATAATTGTCCCTATCACTAATAAGTAATATTATCATGAAATTGTGAGTAATTCTGCTAAAGAGAAGAATGAGAAATATTTGTAGCCACAAGTACACAGGTAAGTTAGTGGTGTTCTGCCACACACACACACACACACACACACACACACACACACACACACACACACACACACACATATATATATATATATATATGTGTGTGTGTGTTGTGTGTGTACTCATCTAATTGTGGTTGCAGGGGTTGAGACTCAGCTCTTGGCCCCGTGTGTATGTGTGTGTGTGTGGACTAACAAAAAAAGTAAAAACCAGAACGAAAACATTAAACAGAAGAGGGAACGAAGGAACGAAGAGAGATAGTCAGAGAAACAGACAGACAGAGACAGAGAGATAGACAGAGAGAGAGAGAGAGAGAGAGAGAGAGAGAGAGAGAGAGAGAGAGAGGGTAATAGCAAGAGGAAACCATCGTGAGGAGGAGTTGGCAGAGAGTGATGACCTGAAGACAGGACTTGATACCGAAGAGTAGCCCATTGATCCCGACACTCAAGTGACAAGGCTAGCTCCGATTGACCCAGCATCAGTGCAGGCCTGAGCCACCAGGACCTTGATACCCGCCACCCTCAAGTGACGAGGCCCTGAGCCACCAGGACCTTGATACCCGCCACCCTCCAAGTGACGAGGCCCTGAGCCACCAGGACCTTGATACCCGCCACCCTCCAAGTGACGAGGCCCTGAGCCACCAGGACCTTGATACCCGCCACCCTCCAAGTGACGAGGCCCTGAGCCACCAGGACCTTGATACCCGCCACCCTCCAAGTGACGAGGCCCTGAGCCACCAGGACCTTGATACCCGCCACCCTCCAAGTGACGAGGCCCTGAGCCACCAGGACCTTGATACCCGCCACCCTCCAAGTGACGAGGCCCTGAGCCACCAGGACCTTGATACCCGCCACCCTCCAAGTGACGAGGCCCTGAGCCACCAGGACCTTGATACCCGCCACCCTCCAAGTGACGAGGCCCTGAGCCACCAGGACCTGATACCCGCCACCCTCCAAGTGACGAGGCCCTGAGCCACCAGGACCTTGATACGCCACCTCAAGACGAGGCCCTGAGCCACCAGGACCTTGATAGCAAAGAGGGCATCACGGCCTGATCGCACTCCAAGGACGAGGCTGAGCCATAGGGCTTGTACGACTAAGATGAGGAGTTTAGCCACAAGCTTATAACGCCCCTGAATTGAAGGCTACAAGAAGGAATCCGAAAAGCTGACCCAGGACGAGAAGAGAACAGCAGGAGGAGACAGAGAACGCAGGGGATGAAAGAGAGGGCATCAGGTTCTGATGAAGGGGAGGTAGAAGGTCATTAGTGAGAGGGCATTGTATCAAAGTGGAGTTTAGCAGTTTAAGCTATAACGAAATGAATAATAAAGCTAACAAATGGAGTGAAGTGTTTCATTCTGGTTCACGGGAGGAAGGAAGCGACAGAGTTACAGTGAGGACAGACAGCAGAAGAGTCAGCTCAAGGTAACTTGATAAGGATGTAGTTCATCATGGTTAACTGATAAGAACTGTACTGAGAAGATATTCATCATGGTTCACGTGGAGTGAAGGATGGTTCATCATGGTTCACGTGGGAGTGAAGGATGAGTTGCATCATGGTTCACGTGGAGTGAAGGATGGTTCATCATGGTTCACGTGGAGTGAAGGATGGTTCATGTTCACGTGGTAGATGGTTCATCATGGTTCACGGAGTGAAGGATGGTTCATCATGGTTCACGTGGAGTGAAGGATGGTTCATCATGGTTCACGTGGAGTGAAGGATGGTTCATCATGGTTCACGTGGAGTGAAGGATGGTTCATCATGGTTCACGTGGAGTGAAGGATGGTTCATCATGGTTCACGTGGAGTGAAGGATGGTTCATCATGGTTCACGTGGAGTGAAGGATGGTTCATCATGGTTCACGTGGAGTGAAGGATGGTTCATCATGGTTCACGTGGAGTGAAGGATGGTTCATCATGGTTCACGTGGAGTGAAGGATGGTTCATCATGGTTCACGTGGAGTGAAGATGGTTCATAGGTTCACGTGGAGTGAAGGGTGGTTCATCATGGTTCACGTGGAGTGAAGAATGGTTCATCATGGTTCACGTGGAGTGAAGGATGGTTCATCATGGTTCACGTGGAGTGAAGGATGGTTCATCATGGTTCACGTGGAGTGAAGGATGGTTCATCATGGTTCACGTGGAGTGAAGGATGGTTCATCATGGTTCACGTGGAGTGAAGGGTAGTTCATCATGGTTCACGTGGAGTGAAGGATGGTTCATCATGGTTCACGTGGAGTGAAGGATGGTTCATCATGGTTCACGTGGAGTGAAGGATGGTTCATCATGGTTCACGTGGAGTGAAGGGTAGTTCATCATGGTTCACGTGGAGTGAAGGATGGTTCATGGTTCACGTGGAGTGAAGGATGGTTCATCATGATTCACGTGGAGTGAAGGGTGGTTCATCATGGTTCACGTGGAGTGAAGAATGGTTCATCATGGTTCACGTGGAGTGAAGGATGGTTCATCATGGTTCACGTGGAGTGAAGGATGGTTCATCATGGTTCACGTGGAGTGAAGGATGGTTCATCATGGTTCACGTGGAGTGAAGGGTAGTTCATCATGGTTCACGTGGAGTGAAGGATGGTTCATCATGGTTCACGTGGAGTGAAGGGTGGTTCATCATGGTTAACGTAGTTCATTATGGTTCACGTGAAGGATGGTTCATCATGGTTCACGTGTAGTGAAGGATAGTTCATCATGGTTCACGTGGTTCATTATGGTTCACGTGGTTAATTATGGTTCACGTGGTTCATTATGGTTCACGTGGTGTGAATGATGGTTCGTTATGGTTCACGTGGTGTGAATGATGGTTCGTTATGGTTCACGTGGTGTGAATGATGGTTCGTTATGGTTCACGTGGTGTGAAGTCTGGTTCATCATGGTTCACGTTGTCTGAAGGTTGGTTCATCACGATGCTGTGGTCGATGCTGTGGTCACTGTTGTGGTCACTGCTGTGGTCGATGTTGTGGTCACTGTTGTGGTAATGCTGTAGTCGATGCTGTGGTCACTGCTGTGGTCACTGTTGTCGTCACTGCTGTAGTCGATGCTGTGGTAACTGCTGTAGTCGATGCTGTGGTCACTGCTGTGGTCACTGCTGTGGTCGATGCTGTGGTCACTGTTGTGGTCACTGCTGTAGTCGATGCTGTGGTCACTGTTGTGGTCACTGTTGTGGTCACTGCTGTAGTCGATGCTGTGCTCACTGTTGTGGTCACTGCTGTAGTCGATGCTGTGGTCACTGTTGTGGTCAATGCTGTGGTCGATGTTGTGGTCACTGCTGTGGTCAATGCTGTAGTCGATGCTGTGGTCACTGTTGTGGTCACTGCTGTAGTCGATGCTGTGGTCACTGTTGTGGTCACTGTTGTTGTCGATGTTCTGGTCACTGCTGTGGTCACTGCTGTAGTCGATGCTGTGGTCGATGTTGTGGTCACTGCTGTGGTCACTGCTGTAGTCCATGTTGTGGTCACTGATGTGGTCACTAATGTGGTCACTGCTGTGGTCACTAATGTGGTCACTGCTGTGGTCACTAATGTGGTCACTGCTGTGGTCGATACTGTGGTCACTGCTGTGGTCGATACTGTGGTCACTGCTGTGGTCACTGCTGTGGTCACTGTTGTGGTCGATGTTGTGGTAACTAATGTGGTCACTGCTGTGGTCACTAATGTGGTCACTGCTGTGGTCACTAATGTGGTCACTGTTGTGGTCGATGATGTGGTCGATACTGTGGTCACTGCTGTGGTCGATACTGTGATCACTGCTGTGGTCGATACTGTGGTCACTGCTGTGGTCGATTCTGTGGTCACTGCTGTGGTCGATACTGTGGTCACTGCTGTGGTCGATACTGTGGTCACTGCTGTGGTCGATACTGTGGTCGATGATGTGGTCGATGCTGTGGTCACTAATGTGGTCACTGCTGTGGTCACTGTTGTGGTCGATGATGTGGTCGATGCTGTGGTCACTAATGTGGTCACTGCTGTGGTCGATACTGTGGTCACTGCTGTGGTCGATGCTGTGGTCACTGTTGTGGTCGATGCTGTGGTCGATGCTGTGGTCAATGCTGTGGTCGATGTTGTGGTCATTGGTGTGGTCAATGCTGTGGTTGATGCTGTGGTCACTGCTGTGGTCACTGCTGTGGTCGATGTTGTGGTCATTGCTGTGGGCACTGCTGTGGTCGATGTTGTGGTCATTGCTGTGGTCACTGCTATGGTCGATGTTGTGGTCATTGCTGTGGTCGATGTTGTGGTCACTGCTGTGGTCAATCCTGTGGTCAACGTTTTCTACACTGCAGTGGTCTCTGGTGTGGTGGGATGCTGTGGTCGAAGCTGCAGTAGCAGTAATTGCTGTGGTGTGGGAGTGAGAGGGACTGCTGTGGTGTGGGATTGAGTGGGGTTGCTGTGGTGTGGGAGTGAGAGGTGCTGCTGTGGTGTGGGAGTGGGCCTGCTGTGGTGTGGGAGTGGGGTTGCTGTGGTGTGGGAGTGAGAGAGACTGCTGTTGTGTGGGAGTGGGACTGCTGTGGTGTGGGAGTGGGACTGCTATAGTGTGGGAGAGGGGTTGCTGTGGTGTGGGAGTGGGGTTGCTGTGGTGTGGGAGAGGGACTGCTATTGTGTGGAAGAGGGTTTGCTGTGGTGTGGGAGAGGGGTTGTTGTGGTGTGGGAGTGGGGCTGTTGTGGTGTGGGAGTGGGGCTGCTGTGGTGTGGAGAGGGACTGCTATTGTGTGGGAGAGGGGCTGCTGTGGTGTGGGAGTGGGGTTGCTGTGGTGTGGGAGAGGGACTGCTATTGTGTGGAAGAGGGTTTGCTGTGGTGTGGGAGAGGGGTTGTTGTGGTGTGGGAGTGGGGCTGCTGTTGTGTGGGACAGGGACTGCTATTGTGTGGGAGAGGGGTTGCTGTGGTGTGGGAGTGGGGCTGCTGTGATGTGGGAGAGGGACTGCTATTGTGTGGGAGAGGGGTTCCTGTGGTGTGGGAGAGGGACTGCTGTAATGTGGGAGAGGGATTGCTGGGGTGTGGGAGAGGGGTTGCTGTGGTGTGGGAGTGGGGCTGCTTTGGTGTGGGAGAGGGACTGCTTTTGTGTGGGAGAGGGGTTGCTGTTGTGTGGGAGAGGGACTGCTATTGTGTGGGAGAGGGGTTGCTGTGGTGTAGGAGTGGAGTTGCTGTGGTGTGGGAGAGGGACTGCTATTGTGTGGGAGAGGGGTTGATGTGGTGTGAGAGTGGGGATGCTGTGGTGTGGGATAGGGGTTGTTGTGGTGTGAGAATGGGGTTCCTGTGGTGTGAGAGTGGGGTTGCTGTGCTGTGGGAGTGCGGTTGCTGTGGTGTGGGAGAAGGGTTGCTGTGGTGTTTGAGTGGGGTTGCTGTGGTGTGGGAGAGGGACTGCTGTTGTGTGGGAGAGAGGTTGGTGTGGTGTGAGAGCGGGGTTGCTGTGGTGTGGGAGAGGGGTTGTTGTGGTGTGAGAATGGAGTTCCTGTGGTGTGGGAGTGGGGTTGCTGTGGAGTGGGAGTGCGGTTGCTGTGGTGTGGGAGAAGGGTTGTTGTGGTGTTTGAGTGGGGTTGCTGTGGTGTCTGAGAGGGGTTGCTGTGGTGTTTGAGTGGGGTTGCTGTGGTGTGAGAGAGGGACTGCTGTTGTGTGGGAGAGAGGTTGCTGTGGTGTGGGAGTGGGGTTGCCGTGGTGTTTGAGTGGGGTTGCTGTGGTGTGGGAGAGGGACTGCTGTTGTGTGGGAGAGAGGTTGTTGTGGTGTGGGAGTGGGGTTGCTGTGGTGTTTGAGTGGGGTTGCTGTTGTGTGGGAGAGGGGTTGCTGTGGTGTGGGAGAGGGGTTGCTGTGGTGTGGGAGAGGGGTTGCTGTGGTGTTTGAGTGGGGTTGCTGTGGTTTGAGATGGACTGCTGGTGTGTGGGAGAGAGGTTGCTGTGGTGTGGGAGTGGGGTTGCTGTGGTGTTTGAGTGGGGTTGCTGTGGTGTGGGAGAGGGGTTGCTGTGGTGTTGGAGAGGGGTTGCTGTGGTGTGGGAGAGGGGTTGCTGTGGTGTGGGAGAAAGGTTGCTGTGGTGTGGGAGAGGGGTTGCTGTGGTGTTTGAGTGGGGTTGCTGTGGTGTGGGAGAGGGGTTGCTGTGGTGTTGGAGAGGGGTTGCTGTGGTGTGGGAGAGGGGTTGCTGTGGTGTGGGAAAGGGGTTGCTGTGGTGTGGGAGTGGGGATGCTGTGGTGTTTGAGTGGGGTTGCTGTGGTGTGGGAGAGGGTTGCTGTGGTGTTGGAGAGGGTTGCTGTGGTGTGGGAGAGGGTTGCTGTGGTGTGGGAGTGGGGTTGCTGTGGTGTGGGTGTTATAGGGGATGAAGTTAATATGTTAAGCTTGGGCGTCAGCTACCATTATTGGCTTCCTGTCACTGCTGACAACGTCAGTCAGGAAATCAATTTTCCTGTCAGTTATTCCCCTTTCAATACGCTGATATATATATATATATATATATATATATATATATATATATATATATATATATATATATATATATATATATATTTGGTAGGAGTGAATGGAGACATGGTTTATAATACTTGACGTGCTGTTGGAGTGTGAGCAAGGTAACATTTATGAAGGGATTCAGGGAAACCGGTAGGCCGGACTTAAGTCCTGGAGATGGGAAGTACTGTGCCTGCACTCAGAAGGAGTTAGTTTAACATCTTTATTATGCACCCCATACCCATCCTGTGGGGGGTAGTCAAAAGATTACAGAGGTACATAATGGGTCCAGGGACTGAACCCCAAATTTATGATAGCTGAACTAGTTACAAAGGTAATGAACTCCAGGTAGATCTGGTCACAATCATGGCAAGTTACCAAGGTAATGAACCATCTACACTCCTATACATGGTTACAATCATGAACAAATTACAAAGTAATGAGCCGCTGACACGTCCACACCCGGTCACAATTGTAATGAGTTATAAGTAAAAATATTAAGTGGGTCATACACCCACACGAGCGCGCACGCGCACACGAGCGCGCACACACACACACACAAACACGAGCGCGCGCGCGCACACACACACACACACGCGAAGGCACAGACACAGACACACACACACGCACACGAGCATACAAAAATATACAAGCACACCAGCACACACACACACACGTGGTAATGCTTTATTTACAGGGAGCAAAGTCAGGGTATTTCTCCAGAATGGTCTGTAATATACCACTGTGGATAAAATACTTTGCCATTTCTTGAACATTTCTGAGTGAGTTGTCTCTAAATTCATTAATTTGATCGCACTCCAGTACATAATGACGCAGGGTGTGACAATAGTCCATCTGGCAAAGTTTACATTTTGTTTGGTCTACATCTGGCGGTGGTGATTTAACCTGCCAAAGATACTTGTAACCCAGCCGGAGGCGGGCGGTAGTGACATCCAAGAGTCTGCTTATTTTGTTGGATGCACCATAGACATGTGGCTCCTCCTGCATGACAGAATGATGATAGATGGACTGACTGGTGTCAATATCCCTAAGTCTTATGTCAATAAAGTTTAATTGAAGTTCTTTTCGTATTATTGTTCTCAAACTGCTAACTGGCAACCCAAGATTGTAATCTACTCCCTCTTTGAAAGCATACAGCTTAGCCAATTCATCATTTCTATCATGCATCTGGAGACCAATGTGAGATGGAATCAACAGCATCTGCCATCTGACTCCACTGTCCACAATCTTACCATACCTGTGTCTGGCTTCTGATACAAGCATGCTACAATTTATACTTAATGAGTTGAGAGCATTTATGGATGACAGAGAATCAGTTACAATTAAAGTGTCAACCTTTGATACATGGACGCATTTGAGTGCAAGGAGTATGGCAAACAGTTCTGTCTGAAGGGTAGAGGCCCAGTTATTGATGCGTCTCCCATTTCTTTAAGAGAGGCCACCCTCTGTATGACAACAGCAGCACTACCAGCTGCACCAGTGTTACGACAACAGCAGCACTACCAGCTGCACAAGTGTACGACAACAGCAGCACTACCAGCTGCACCAGCGGATTGGTGTACAGAACCATCAACGTAAATAATTTGTGAAAGAGTGTGATGTGTGACTAAGTTATCAATACAGCTTAAGGCATCCTGTTTGGCTTCAAGGCGAAGCTTCGGTTGTAATTTAAGAAGACTTTTGGGGGGAAATGGAGAAATGGTAGCTTGGAATGGGGTAATATCCCATGGCAAGACAGTGTTGGAGTGAATGATGATGAAAGTTTTTTTTCTTCGGGCCACCCTGCCTTGGTGGGAATCGGCCGATCTGTTAATATATATATATATATATATATATATAATATAATATTAGTCCTAATAGCTAATTGTTACAAAATGACACGATATCTATTAGTAATAGACATCTCCAGTGAACACTAGAAAGGATAGCCCTTCTAGCATCCAGCCTGTTACTGGGCTTTTGCAACAAAGTCAGTATCCTGGTCCAGTTATCCGACATATTCAATGATCTTCAGGAGGATTACAACTGGTAGGGTACTAACCAAAGCATAAAATTTAATATGTTTATTAACAAAGTTAGTGTCTAGTGTTTCAAAGTAAATAAATGTACATATGATCAGGATGTTCATTAAGTAATGCTTTAGGAGGTTAATTAGGAGGTTAGCTCCTACACTGCTCTCATATACCATAAGGCTGTGCTGAAGGCACATATATCTAAATGACTGAAGTACCATCAGATACAATGTCAGTAAGTACAATAATACAGATATATGCAAATAAGAATATATGTGTGTATGAATGATCTCCAGGTAACTCTTAAGACTCGACTCAACCAGTGTCCGACTGAACTTCTCATAAGCTAGCTTTTCTAACAAACTGACAATCAGAACAGCTTGATTGACCAGTAAAATGACCAATTCGCAGAACAGCAATATAACAAGCAGCAGCAACACAGCGTCAGGAACCAGGAGATAGAAAATCGACCCTAACTGGGGACCATCAATAGATCCTCCAAAACAGTCACAAAACTCCCTTTCTACTGAAGCTAGGTTCAGCATAAACAATCCCAAACTGTGACGGTGCACAGATGCCTTATCGAATTAGGTCAGGAGCTGTAGCTAGAGACCTGAGTTATCTCAAGAGTGTCAATGTGACACACAACCCAGAAAAACGTCGAAAATCACTGTCTAGTCTATCCTCTGTGAACAGAGTTACACAGAGTCCTGAGAAGTATGTTTCGTCTCACCACCGAACACATACTCTACCCAAACAGAGTCTAAATGGCGAGAAAACAAGTAGAGAAAGAAGCGAGGTGTTGACACAACGATGTCCAGCTGCGTAGTGCTCTCGAGGAAGGAGCAGCAGTCACCCACCTCAGGTGGAATCGCGTGACTCCTCCCAGCAACTAGACGCCGGAAGTATAACAAGCCTTATGTCATAATCGGTAGTTTGCCAACTCCAGGGCAGCTAAGTCAAATAATGTCAAATAAAAGTCCAATAATAATATAAAGCAAGATATTAACGATTTAGCTATTATCGAGAATATCAGCAATATAAAATTATATGCAATATAGAATTCATATAAACATATATATATACATTGGGGCCCATTCTGGGGTCGCAATACTAATATTAATGCTAAATATACACGCAAATTATAATGTTGATGGGGTTGTATAGTTTGTATTTTTGTTTCAATAATGGCATCTGTATTTCTCATGTATATACATGACAGTGTGTTCCAGCACTCCCATTCCAGGAATATCATTCCAAAGCTTCCATTCCGGGAATACCGTTCCAAAACTTACATTCCGGGAATATCATCCCAAAACTCCTTTTCCAGGTCACTGCAGCAGTACCTTTCCAGAAAAAAACCCACAATACGGGTGTGGGATTGAACTCGCGGCAAGTGCGTCGTAACAGTCCAGGGTGACGCCAACGTCTTTCCCAGAAGTCATGGTCCACTGAAGTGCCTTTACCTTGAAGATTTTAATTCCCTTTATATGTGGGATTTACCCAAGGAAACTCTCTCTCTCTCTCTCTCTCTCTCTCTCTCTCTCTCTCTCTCTCTCTCTCTCTCGCCTCGCTCTCTCGCTCTCTCTCTCGCTCTCTCTCTCTCTCTCTCTCTCTCTCTCTCTCTCTCTCTCTCTCTCTCTCTCTCTCTCTCTCTCTCTCTCTCTCTCTCTCTCTCTCTCTCTCTCGCTCTCTCCCTCTCTATTCATCACTCATATGTTGATATTTAGCGTCACATTCCCAGCTCTATTTCCTCTTCCTTCCTTCCATCCTTCCCTCTCCTCTTCCCTTCGCTTCTCTCCCCTTACTAATCGTTTTCTCCTTATATTATCCTTCCCTTCCTTCTCTAATCTCTCCTCCATAACCCATCTTCCAACTCCTGATCTTTCCTCTTATCCCTTGATATTCCATTCCTCCTTTATCCCTCACTTATCCAGGCTTCTATTACCCCTATCCCTCCCCCTCTCACTCACCCCTCGCAATCTCCCCTCACCCTCTCCCCTCACCCTCTCCCCTCAACCTCTCCCCTCACTCAAACCTCCGATTCCAACACCAATAAGCTGAGAGTTGGTGTACACAATCTATCATGTTGACTACTATCATGCGGACGACCTATCATGTTGACTACTATCATGCGGACGACCTATCATGTTGACTACTATCATGCGGACGACTATCGTGTTGACTACTATCATGCGGACGACGTATCGTGTTGACTACTATCATGCGGACGACCTATCGTGTTGACTACTATCATGCGGACGACCTATCGTGTTGACTACTATCATGCGGACGACCTATCGTGTTGACTACTATCATGCGGACGACCTATCATGTTGACTACTATCATGCGGACGACATATCGTGTTGACTACTATCATGCGGACGACGTATCGTGTTGACTACTATCATGCGGACGACGTATCGTGTTGACTACTATCATGCGGACGACCTATCGTGTTGACTACTATCATGCGGACGACGTATCGTGTTGACTACTATCATGCGGACGACCTATCGTGTTGACTACTATCATGCGGACGACGTATCGTGTTGACTACTATCATGCGGACGACCTATCGTGTTGACTACTATCATGCGGACGACCTATCATGTTGACTACTATCATGCGGACGACCTATCGTGTTGACTACTATCATGCGGACGACCTATCATGTTGACTACTATCATGCGGACGACCTATCGTGTTGACTACTATCATGCGGACGACCTATCTTGCTCTATCATCGGACGACCTATCGTGTGACTACTATCATGCGACGACTATCATGTTGACTACTATCACGGACGACGTATCGTGTTGACTACTATCATGCGGACGACCTATCGTGTTTACTATCATGCGGACGACCTATCGTGTTGACTACTATCATGCGGACGACCTATCATGTTGACTACTATCATGCGGACGACCTATCGTGTTGACTACTATCATGCGGACGACTTATCATGTTGACTACTATCATGCGGACGACGTATCGTGTTGACTAATATCATGCGTACGACCTATCGTGTTGACTACTATCATGCGGACGACCTATCATGTTGATTACTATCATGCGGACGACCTATCATGTTGACTACTATCATGCGGACGACCTATCGTGTTGACTACTATCATGCGGACGACCTATCATGTTGACTACTAACATGCGGACGACCTATCATGTTGACTACTATCATGCGGACGACCTATCATGTTGACTACTATCATGCGGACGACCTATCGTGTTGACTACTATCATGCGGACGACCTATCATGTTGACTACTATCATGCGGACGACCTATCATGTTGACTACTATCATGCGGACGACCTATCGTGTTGCCTACTATCATGCGGACGACCTATCTATCATGCTCACGACTTTTCCATAATGGACAGGACCCGTATATGTATATGTATATACATTTATAATTGTAAAAAAATAACTTGATTTGAACAATTCACAAAAAAACAGCGCCAAGAGACGAAACTTAAGACGACGTTTCGACCGTCAACCACTGTCTAATCACCACCGCAGCTGCGACTTGACAATGACCTCCCGTTTACCCTCGTGTAGTCGATAGAATTGAAACCCCGTTAACCAAGCAAGCACCACAGTGAAAATCAACAGTGAGCGAAACAGCGCCAAAATTAAAAGACTTTTCGCGCAAACTGTCGCTCGTTACCATGCCTGTGGGGGCACACAATTTGCCCGTCTGTGGGGGCACACAATTTGCCAGTCTGTGGGGGCCCACAATTCACAAGTCTGTGGGGGCACACAATTTGCCAGTCTGTGGGGGCGCACAATTTGCCAGTCAGTGGGGGCCCACAATTCACCAGTCTCTGGGGGGCACACAATTTGCCAGTCTGTCGGGGCCCACAATTCACCAGTCTGTGGGGGCGCACAATTTGCCAGTCTGTGGAGGCGCACAATTCGCCAGTCTGTGGAGGCGCACAATTCGCCAGACTGTGGGGGCCCACAATTCACCAGTCTGTGGGGGCGCACAATTTGCCAGTCTGTGGAGGCGCACAATTCGCCAGACTGTGGGGGCCCACAATTCACCAGTCTGTGGGGCGCACAATTCACCAGTCTGTGGAGGCGCACAACTTCGCCAGACTGTGGGGGCCCACATTCACCAGTCTGTGGGGCGCACAATTCGCCAGTCTGTGGAGGCGCACAATTCGCCAGACTGTGGGGGCCCACAATTCACCAGTCTGTGGGGGCGCACAATTCACCAGTCTGTGGGGGCGCACAATTTGCCAGTCTGTGGGGGCACACAATTTGCCAGTCTGTGGGGGGCACACAATTTGCCAGTCTGTGGGGGCACACAATTTGCCAGTCTGTGGGGGGCACACAATTTGCCAGTCTGTGGGGGCACACAATTTGCCAGTCTGTGGGGGCGCACAATTTGCCAGTCTGTGGGGCACACATTCACCAGTCTGTGGGGCACACAATTCACCAGTCTGTGGGGGCGCACAATTCACCAGTCTGTGGGGCGCACAATTCGCCAGTCTGTGGAGGCGCACAATTCGCCAGACTGTGGGGCCACACACCAGTCTGTGGGGGCGCACATTCACCAGTCTGTGGGGCACAATTTGCCAGTCTGTGGGGGCACACAATTTGCCAGTCTGTGGGGGCACACAATTTGCCAGTCTGTGGGGCACACAATTTGCCAGTCTGTGGGGGCACACAATTTGCCAGTCTGTGGGGCACACAATTTGCCAGTCTGTGGGGGCGCACAATTTGCCAGTCTGTGGGGGCACACAATTCACCAGTCTGTGGGGGCACACAATTCACCAGTCTGTGGGGGGCGCACACTTTGCTTATGTTAGAGTCCCGTGAAAAAAAAAATCCAGTTTTAAAGAGGAATAAACATTGAACAAATACATGTTTTAAAACAATACAAGTACGGCACTTTCTCTCCGTGGCAAGCCACGCTAGGCACGCACACCGGAACACAATTACATATATGTATGAGTGTGTTTGTATGTGT
>WNWK01002000.1:165000-236385 GCA_009830355.1 Cherax destructor | reverse complement strand
CTTCTACTAATCTCTTTGTTTACTTGGGTTCTTTGCCTTCTGTACCGTTTCCATTCTCTGATACTCTGATTCTTTGCCTCCCTGCACCTTTGGGTAAACCAGGGGCTCTTTCTGGCCTTCCCATTTAAACATTTGCCTCTGGGTATAAACCGTTCCTTTGCCTCCTTGCACTTTGCCCTACATATTTCATCATTTCATTTATTGTCAGTCCTTCCATTTCCCTTTCCCACTGGATGTCCTGCAGGAAATTCCTCAAGCCCGTGTAGTTTCCTCTTTTAAAGTCTGGTTTGTCTCTATCGGTACTGTTTCCCCTCTCCACCTGTAGCTCTACAATGTACTCAAAGCTAAGCACCATATGGTCACTGGCTCCCAGGGGCTCTCGTGCGTTATGTCTTCAATATCTGAGCTGTTCAGGGTGAATACAAGGTCCAGTCTTGCTGGTTCATCTTCTCCCTCTCTCTGGTCGTGTCCCTGACATGTTGGTGCATCAGGTTTTCCAGTACCACGTCCATCATCTTGGCTCTCCAGTTTCTGGACCCCACGTGGTTCATGGTTCTCCCAGTCGATCTCCCTGTGGTTGAAATCTCCC
Source organism: Cherax destructor (assembly GCA_009830355.1). NCBI lineage: Eukaryota > Metazoa > Arthropoda > Malacostraca > Decapoda > Parastacidae > Cherax > Cherax destructor. The sequence continues at coordinate 235,796 of WNWK01002000.1, read as the reverse complement.
ATGACCAGTAGCTTCGCTCTGCTCATGTGTGCTTTTCTTGCCACCTCCGCCAGGGTGTCCACCATCGCTCTGTTGTTCTCATCGTATTCTTCTCCTGGCCTCCTGCAGTTCTGTGGTGGGTTATACATCACTGCAATGATTATCTTATGCTCCCCAGACTGGATGGTACCTACTATGAAATCCCGTTCTCTACCCCCCTCCACTCCTACCATTTCCTCGAATCTCCAACGGTGCCTTACAAGCAGTGCGACCCCTCCACCCCCCCTGCTACTCCTATCTTTCCTCAGGATCTGATATCCCTGTGGGAAGATTGCATCTGTTACTGTCTCATTTAGTTTAGTTTCTGTGACCGCTATGATGTCTGGGGATGCCTCATCTATTCTTTCATTCCACTCTTCATACTTATTCGTGTGTGTGTGTGTGTGTGTGTGTGTGTGTGTGTGTGTGTGTGTGTGTGTGTGTGTGTCCTGTAACGTGTTAGCTGTGATGGGTTCAGAGATCAGTGTGTCTGTGTTCAACTCTTGTTGAACCTTGTTAGGACAGTCCTTGGTGCGGACACAAAGGATTTGTGTCAAATACGGAAGACCTTAGTACTAGTACGTGCTAGTACTATTGTATTCACGTTAGTACTCTTCCAGGCGTGCTAGTACTATTACATGCCTCACTGTTATAAGACTGGATCCTCACTGTTAGAAGACTGGAGCCTCACTGTTATAAGACTGGAGCTTCACTGTTATAAGACTTGAGCTTCACTTTTTTAAGACTGGAGCCTCACTGTTATAAGACTGGAGCTTCACTGTTATAAGACTGGAGCCTCACTGTTATAAGACTGGATCCTCACTGTTATAAGACTGGAGCCTCACTGTTATAAGACTGGAGCTTCACTGTTATAAGACTTGAGCTTCACTTTTTTAAGACTGGAGCCTCACTGTTATAAGACTGGAGCTTCAATGTTATAAGACTGGAGCCTCACTGTTATAAGACTGGAGCCTCACTGTTATAAGACTGGAGCTTCACTGTTATAAGACTGGAGCCTCATTGTGGTCCCCTCCCCCAAGATGCGACTTACAGTAGTCGACTAATACCCAGGGACAGCAGGTGTAAGGTACCAGTAGGTGATAGTGTTCCACCACCACTACCACTTAAACACTCCAAGTCACTAGTACCAAACACCATCACTATTCCTACCAATACCGTCACCATCACCGCCAAAGTCATCCTGACAGCGCTACCACAGGAGCTACAACCACACCGTTCCCTCACCCCACGAGAGTGTCACCTCTATCATCATTCCCCTGCTTATCATCATTATCATCATCATTAGCCTCATCATTATCCGCATCTAACAGAGGCTGGTGTTGAGCTATGGCTGGCACCATGCCATCACTCTACGTTGATTAGCAGTCATTGTGGGGCTGAGGTGGCACTCGGACGCAAGATATGGCACCCTCTGACCCTGGCACTGAAAGAGAGAGAGAGAGAGAGAGAGAGAGAGTATTATAATGAAAGCATTTCAAGGTCATACAATGAATAGTAATGCCACTTAAAGTGTTAGTGAGAGAGTTTGGTTGAGAGATCTTGGAAAGTATTCCTTAAGTCTGCTGCAGAAACTTCAGTGTCACATCTTGTGATGATGTATTTATTTCTAGTAGTATAGAGTCGTAGGTCAGCGTAAGTCGTAGGTCAATCGTAGGTCAGCGTAAGTCGTATGTCAGTCGTAGGTCAGCGTAAGTCGTAGGTCAGTCGTAGGTCAGCGTAAGTCGTAGGTCAGCGTAAGTCGTAGGCCAGCGTAAGTCGTAGGTCAGTCGTAGGTCAGCGTAAGTCGTAGGTCAGCGTAAGTCGTAGGTCAGCGTAAGTCGTAGGTCAGCGTAAGTCGTAGGTCAGTCGTAGGTCAGCGTAAGTCGTAGGTCAGCGTAAGTCGTAGGTCAGTCGTAGGTCAGCGTAAGTCGTAGGTCAGCGTAAGTCGTAGGCCAGCGTAAGTCGTAGGAGTGCCATAAGTGTCATTAAAGATCAGTGTGAATATATGATTTCCGCTGATCTTAACTTTCTGTCTTAAGTATAAATACTGATAGTCTCACAGTGCTAGCCACTGTGAGCCTGCTGACTGCCAGTAGCAGTAGCTTGGCTGGTCACTAGGTACGTTTGGTCAGAGGAAAGCTCTTCAGGTGGTACATATAAGTCAGATTAGCTGGTGATGAGACGCTAGCTTGCTCGTTAAGTTTGTGTTGAACGGTATGTTGAAGCTGGTGACGTGACCGAGGTGTTAACACTCGTTTTTATGTCATAGATGTAGTTCATGCTGAGGTGTGAGCAGCTCTAGGTCACACCTGCTGCTCTATTAAGACACGTATGGCAGTGAGAGTGCCAGCCAGAGTGCCAGTCAGAGTGATTTGCGCATTAATTTTAGTCAAAAAGTCCTTCACCCTCACAGCAGCAGCTGGTCTTGGGTACGGTATTCATAACCTTGGTAGTTGAAGTACCTTAAACAGCAGCAGCAGCTGGTCTTGAATAGATGGTAGATGTCAGGGTGACTTCAGTATCCTACAATACCACCAACACCTTCTATGACACACTGCTTCTATGTAAATTCACCTCCCCTATTCTCCCTCCTATGTGACTGCGTCTCGCACACCGGATATAAATGAGAACCATTGGAATGGTTCTAGTGGGGGAGGTGCCTGAATGTTAGTGAAGATTTTGGTGGGATTGTGTTGGAGGAGGATGCTGGAGGAATATTGAAAGTGCTAGAGGGATGGAGAGGCACTGGAGGGATGGTGTTGGAGGAGGATGCTGGAGGAATGGTGGGAGTGTTAGAGGGATGGAGAGGTACTGGAGGGATGGTGTTGGAGAAGGATGCTGGAGGAATGGTGGGAGTTCTAGAGAGATAGTTGAGATAGCAATTAGCACTGGACGGATGTTGAGGATTTCTAAAGGAAATAAAAGAATGTTAGAAGGATGGTGTGGGGGGATGGGGTTGCGCAGGGTTGGTGAGAAGGTTGGAGTGAAGGTGAGGGGGAGGGGAAATGCCAGTGGGGTGATGGGGAATGTTCTGGTGATGGTTAATATTGTGTCATAGAGGTAAGAGCATCTCCCAGCCAGCCTCCTCACTACCACACTTGCCTCCAGAACCTAGTTGCTTCCTGAGGCAGCAGGCACCCATTGTTGTCCTCAGGGAGCCCATTTGTGACGAGCCGCTTCACGGTGGGTGGGTGGGCTGGTTGGTGGATGGGTGGGTTGGGCGGTGGATGGGTGGGTCGGTGGGTGGGTGTTATGGACGGTATGAAGGTTCAACCTGGAATAACCTGGTGGTTCTACGTGAGCCGATAACAACTTTCACCTTCACATGAACATACTGCTGAACACTCATTGTTCTTCTTATTATTCATACTTTTATTATTATTATTATCACTACTGGCAAGACTGTGTGAAGAGAGAGTACTGTATGCTTCTACTGGTCACATTATTTAATGTAGTGGTGGGCAAGACTCGGCTGGTGTTGTGTTGTAGTGACAACACCAGGTTATACACCACTGTACACCAGGTTATACACCACTGTACACCAGGTTATACACCACTGTACACCAGGTTATACACCACCATACACCAGGTTATACACCACCATACACCAGGTTATACACCACTGTACACCAGGTTATACACCACCATACACCAGGTTATACACCACCATACACCAGGTTATACACCACCATACACCAAGTTATACACCAACATACACCAGGTTATTCACCACCATACACCAGGTTATACACCACCAACATACACCAGGTTATACACCACCATACACCAGGTTATACACAACCATACACCAAGTTATACACCACAATACACCAGGTTATACACCACCATACACCAGGTTATACACAACCATACACCAAGTTATACACCACAATACACCAGGTTATTCACCACCATACACCAGGTTATACACCACAAACATACACCAGGTTATACACCACCATACACCAGGTTATACACCACCATACACCAAGTTATACACCACAATACACCAGGTTATACACCACTATACACCATTCATACATACCACACCTATCTCATGACGGTTCTGGGGATCATCGTTGACGGCCTGGTCAGTCAGGCTGTTAGTGCTTGCTGCGCACAGCCCAACACACACAAACACACACACACATACATACATAAATGCATACATACACACATATACACACACATGTACACATACACACACACACATACACACACCACAGCTCTGTTCATCAGCAACACACTTGAAGACATCCAGGGGTATCTGTTGCTACTTTCCCTCATCTAAAGAGTTGATGAGTCTCGGACCCTTTACACTGCTTCTCGTTAAGGGTATGATGCTGACAATATATATGGCTTTAATCAGGAGTTATTTCAGTGTACAGATTTGGAATAAATCCCTACTGGTTTTTTTTTACCAAGGGTTAAATGCAGAATGCATCTCCTTACATTGTAATATGCAATAAGGAAGATATTAGATATATGATAGTTTAGAATGATACGTTATAATACAGACGTGAGGTAAAGTACTCTATAGGCATTGAAATAAATAACTTTATTATCACTGTTTTCATCTTGGTATGATAACTGGATAACTATCACTTGTGTGGTCACTGTTACAGTTACGCTCAGAGGATAACTATCACTTGTGTGGTTACTGTTACAGTTACGCTCAGAGGATAACTATCACTTGTGTGGTCACTGTTACAGTTACGCTCAGAGGATAACTATCACTTGTGTGGTCACTGTTACAGTTACACTCAGAGGATAACTATCATTTGTGTGGTCACTGTTAAAGTTACACTCAGAGGATAACTATCACTTGTGTGGTCACTGTTACAGTTACGCTCAGAGGATAACTATCACTTGTGTGGTCACTGTTACAGTTACGCTCAGAGGATAACTATCACTTGTGTGGTCACTGTTACAGTTACGCTCAGAGGATAACTATCACCGGTATGATCACTGTTGCAGTCATGCTCAGAACATACACTCACTGGCAGGGTCTTCAGGAACCATCAGTCCGTCAAGTTAACTCTGTCTGTGGGCTGTAAATATCATGGTTTGGTGGGTATGCAGAACTACGTGTGGCTGGCAGCAACAGCTTGGAAGACCGGACTCTCAGCAGTACAGTACGACCTCGGTCCAGGCTTTCTCCAGTAAAAGATTAGCTTTTGCTGGTGAAGCAGCTGGTTTACTGTACATTTTAATGTGATTTTACTTCATGGATGAGGAATAGTGCTGTGAAGTGTCCTGTGTTCCACGCGAAGGGAACGAGGCGCGTCAGGCAACTTGAAGGTACAACCATGCATTCAAAATTACAACCATGCAGACGGCAGAGATTGTTTAGTGCCAGGAAGCGGAAAAGAATCACCTAGGAATCACCGTGTACTGTAAAGTCAGTGGCTGGCTCTCGACAAGCATATACTATTCTAAATCTAACAGGAAGGTACTCTCCCCAGCACAGCAACAAGCAACATAACGTTATTATTCGGTACTTGTAACGTTGGTTACAAGTAATGAACGGTACAAAAGTAGCGTTATCAGTGGTATCTTCACTGAGTCTACTGCCGTGTCAGCGGTCTTTACTGAGACCCAAGATTAAGGTTACTTGACAATGAAACATGGATACTTGGCTACAATCTACTCTGGATATGACAGAAAAGAAACAGGTCAGAAGTGAGGTTGATCTGGATGTTAAAGAGTCGCTGGTATGTACTGGGAAGTCAGTCACCCAACATCACGAATCATGTTTTGTTGGAAATGGTATAAGATACAGTTAAGATGAGGATTAAGACACATGTGCAACAGTTGGGGGTCTTTATTGATGAAACGTTTCGCCTAAACAGTAGACTTCTTCAGTCAAATACAGAGGCAGCAGTAATAGTGAAATAAAGATGATGTAATCAGTCCATCAACCTTGGAGAAAAAGTATTTGAGGTGGTCAGTCCCTCAGCCTGGAGAAGAGCTCAGCTCCATGGAGCTGAACCAGGAGATGCAGCTTCCCAGCAGTTCAAAGACCAGCTGTTGAAAATTGAGCAGTGTCTTGAGATCCTAGCAAACAACAAGACAACACCTCCATTTATATCTACACTTGACTAACCTCTTGAAAACAAATTTAGGATATTTGCTTAATATGTCTGGTATTTTATTTTCATTAAAAAGATACATTGACATATAACGTAGGTTATTATTAGGGATGGGACCATACCAAAATTTTGGCCGATGCCGATAATTTGCCTATATTTTTTTTTAATTATAATGACTATGTTTAAAGGGAATGCTTATTGCACAGGAAGCTTAAATATTAAATAACTTAATTTCTCTGAGTTGATAATGTTATTATTCATTACTGTTGTTAGTTACTGGTTGTCAAAGGCACTTGTCGATAGTGTGTACTCAGCTAATTGTGGTGGCAGGAGTCGATTCATAGCTCCTGACCCCGTGTGTGTGTGTGTGTGTGAGAGAGAGAGAGAGAGAGAGTGAGTGTATGGGTAACTCTCATAATCGTGAGGTAGAGTGTTAACGTTGATATTTTTAAGCACACGTGTAATATTAATATTATAATAAGTATCGGCTGTTTTTAAACCGATATCATAAAAATGGCCGATACCGATAATTTGGCACATTCCTAGTTATTATACTATCTCTATATTATTTAATAAGTGGAGGGTTAGGCACATAGTGTTGAAGATAGTGACCATAGGGCTACCTTTGCTATACCTTTGATGAGTTTCGAGAGTCTCACTACTCTCTGAGCCCGGCCATGGGCCAGGGATGGCCACATACTTTGTATTTAGTTTGACCATCGTCTGTGTATCTGACAGACTGCCAGAAATACTTGTAACCAAGCCTAAGCCTGGCCACTACAACATCAGTCATTACTTGTAACCAAGCCTAAGCCTGGCTACTACAACATCAGTCAGTACTTGTAACCAAGTCTAAGCCTGGCTACTACAACATCAGTCAGTACTTGTAACCAAGCCTAAGCCTGGCTACTACAACATCAGTCAGTACTTGTAACCAAGCCTAAGCCTGGCCACTACAACATCAGTCAGTACTTGTAACCAAGCCTAAGCCTGGCCACTACAACATCAGTCAGTACTTGTAACCAAGCCTAAGCCTGGCCACTACAACATCAGTCAGTCTGCTTACATTTCAAGTTGCTCCATAAACGTACTTAACTACGTTCGTGGTATCATAATGAGTTATAGATTGACTCAGGCTTCTAACTGCATTCCTATAGACACAGACACACGAAAGTTATATTCTACATTTTCCTTCGGGGTACTTCCGTTGACTAACTTATCAACTTTATCCTGAAGAAATAATCCAATGTGTGATGGAATCCATAACAATTGTACATTACTTCTCCCTTTCCGGATTTTTTAGTATATCTGGCTTCTCCTATGAGCATTATGAGTCGCTGTGTGAGTCAAGAGCCTTCAGTCATATTGCAACCAGAGGTTCACCTCACACCTCTCTCATGTTTACCACCGGGGAGAGGTGTGACCCATGACCCTGTGATGAGGCACTAGGAGGAGGCATCGGAGGTGCAGTCGGGGCATATATGATCTCTGATCACGAAGGTGGAGTATGAGATGTGTACGTGGAGGGTGTGACCATTCTGTGTGTATGTGTCTATGTGTATGTGTGTGCGCGCGCTCTCTTATTTGTACTCACTTTTTTGTGGTTGCAGGGGTCGTGTCACAGCTCCTTCGCTGGTGTGTGTCATAAGATCGCTGTATACCGTAATGAGTGTGCTAGGCATACGGTTTAGTGAGTATGCTAGGATCACGGTGTACCGTGGTAAGAATGCTAGGATCATTGTGTACCGTGTGAGACTGCTAGGATCGCAGTGTATCATCGTGAGACTGCTAGGATGACGGTGTACCGTGGTGCATGCTGGGATGACAGTATACCGTGGAACGTGCTAGGATGAGGGTGTACCGTGGTGCGTGCTAGGATGAGGATGTACCGTGGTGCATGCTGGGATGACAGTATACCGTGGAGCGTGCTAGGATGAGGGTGTACCGTGGTGCGTGCTAGGATGAGGATGTACCGTGGTGCGTGCTAGGATGAGGGTGTACCGTGGAGCGTGCTAGGATGAGTGTACCGTGGTGCGTGCTAGGATGAGTGTGTACCGTGGTGCGTGCTAGGATGAGGGTGTACCGTGGTGCGTGCTAGGATGACGGTGTACCGTGGTGCGTGCTAGGATGAGGGTGTACCGTGGAGCGTGCTAGGATGAGTGTACCGTGGTGCGTGCTAGGATGAGTGTGTACCGTGGTGCGTGCTAGGATGGGGTGTACCGTGGTGCGTGCTAGGATGACGGTGTACCGTGGTGCGTGCTAGGATGAGGTGTACCGTGGGCGTGCTAGGGTGAGTGTACCGTGGTGCGTGCTAGGATGAGGTGTACCGTGGTGCGTGCTAGGATGAGGGTGTACCGTGGAGCGTGCTAGGATGAGGGTGTACCGTGGAGCGTGCTAGGGTGAGGGTGTACCGTGGAGCGTGCTAGGATGAGGGTGTACCGTGGAGCGTGCTAGGATGAGGGTGTACCGTGGAGCGTGCTAGGATGAGGGTGTACCGTGGAGCGTGCTAGGATGAGGGTGTACTGTGGAGCGTGCTAGGATGAGGGTGTACCGTGGAGCGTGATAGGATGAGGGTGTACCGTGGGCGTGCTAGGATGAGTGTACCGTGGTGCGTGCTAGGATGAGGGTGTACCGTGGAGCGTGCTAGGATGAGTGTGTACCGTGGATCGTGCTAGGATGAGTGTGTACCGTGTAGCGTGCTAGGATGAGGGTGTACCGTGGAGCGTGCTAGGATGAGTGTGTACCGTGGTGCGTGCTAGGATGAGGGTGTACCGTGGAGCGTGCTAGGATGAGTGTGTACCGTGGAGCGTGCTAGGATGAGGGTGTACCGTGGTGCGTGCTAGGATGAGGGTGTACCGTGGAGCGTGCTAGGATGAGGGTGTACCGTGGAGCGTGCTAGGATGAGGGTGTACCGTGGTGCGTGCTAGGATGAGGGTGTACCGTGGTGCGTGCTAGGTTGTGGGTGTACCGTGGAGCGTGCTAGGATGAGGGTGTACCGTGGAGCGTGCTAGGATGAGGGTGTACCGTGGTGCGTGCTAGGTTGTGGGTGTACCGTGGTGCGTGCTAGGTTGTGGGTGTACCGTGGAGCGTGCTAGGATGAGGGTGTACCGTGGAGCGTGCTAGGATGAGTGTGTACCGTGGAGCGTGCTAGGATGAGTGTGTACCGTGGTGCGTGCTAGGATGAGGGTGTACCGTGAAGCGTGCTAGGATGAGGGTGTACCGTGGTGCGTGCTAGGATGAGGGTGTACCGTGGTGCGTGCTAGGTTGTGGGTGTACCGTGGAGCGTGCTAGGATGAGGGTGTACCGTGGTGCGTGCTTGGATGAGTGTACCGTGGAGCGTGCTAGGATGAGGGTGTACCGTGGTGCGTGCTAGGTTGTGGGTGTACCGTGGAGCGTGCTAGGATGAGGGTGTACCGTGGTGCGTGCTAGGATGAGGGTGTACCGTGGTGCGTGCTAGGATGAGGTGTACCGTGGTGCGTGCTAGGATGAGTGTACCGTGGAGCGTGCTAGGATGAGAGTGTACCGTGGAGCTTGCTAGGTTGTGGGTGTACCGTGGTGCGTGCTAGGATGAGGGTGTACCGTGGTGCGTGCTAGGATGAGGGTGTACCGTGGAGCGTGCTAGGATGAGGTGTACCGTGGAGCGTGCTAGGTTGTGAGTGTACCGTGGTGCGTGCTAGGATGAGGGTGTACCGTGGTGCGTGCTAGGATGAGGTGTACCGTGGAGCGTGCTAGGATGAGAGTGTACCGTGGAGCGTGCTAGGATGAGGTGTACCGTGGTGCGTGCTAGGTTGTGGGTGTACCGTGGAGCGTGCTAGGATGAGGGTGTACCGTGGTGCGTGCTAGGATGAGAGTGTACCGTGGAGCGTGCTAGGATGAGGGTGTACCGTGGAGCGTGCTAGGATGAGGGTGTACCGTGTAGCGTGCTAGGATGAGTGTGTACCGTGGAGCGTGCTAGGATGAGGTGTACCGTGGAGCGTGCTAGGATGAGGTGTACCGTGGTGCGTGCTAGGATGAGGTGTACCGTGGAGCGTGCTAGGATGAGGGTGTACCGTGGAGCGTGCTAGGATGAGGGTGTACCGTGGTGCGTGCTAGGATGAGGGTGTACCGTGGAGCGTGCTAGGAGGAGGGTGTACCGTGGTGCGTGCTAGGATGAGGGTGTACCGTGGTGCGTGCTAGGTTGTGGGTGTACCGTGGAGCGTGCTAGGATGAGGGTGTACCGTGGGCGTGCTAGGATGAGGGTGTACCGTGGTGCGTGCTAGGTTGTGGGTGTACCGTGGAGCGTGCTAGGTTGTGGGTGTACCGTGGAGCGTGCTAGGATGAGTGTGTACCGTGGAGCGTGCTAGGTTGTGGGTGTACCGTGGAGCGTGCTAGGTTGTGGGTGTACCGTGGAGCGTGCTAAGATGAGGGTGTACCGTGGTGCGTGCTAGGATGAGGGTGTACCGTGGAGCGTGCTAGGATGAGGGTGTACCGTGGAGCGTGCTGGGATGAGGGTGTACCGTGGAGCGTGCTACGATGAGTGTACCGTGGAGCGTGCTAGGACGAGGGTGTACCGTGGAGCGTGCTGGGATGAGGGTGTACTGTGGAGCGTGCTAGGATGAGGGTGTACCGTCTAGCGTGCTAGGAGAGCAGGCAGGAGGAAGCTGGGAGGTGATTATGGTAACTGGTAGTGTTGGTAACCTCTGTTAACCACAGAGTGTTAGTGCAAACCACCAGAGTCACCATCACCACCTCTGATTAACCACAACTGGGAAGCTGGTGGTGGTGTTGGTGGTGCTCTTGATGGTGGTGGTGATAGTGATGGTGGTGGTGGCTACTACAACATCAGTCAGCACTTGTAACCAAGCCTAAGCCTGGCTACTACAATATCGACTGTTCACACTGCAATTTGCTTCATAAACATACTTATCTACGTTCATGTTATCATAGTGGATTATAGATCTACTCAGACTTCTAACTGCATTCCTATAACATTCAGTTTCGTTACTTTTCTCCTAATATTATTCATAATCCAAGACACAGGTACACTAAAGTTATATATTCTATATTTTCCTTCAATGTACTCTTATTTGGCTAACCTGTCAACTTCATAGTGAAGGAGGAAAATATGTGATGGAATCCATAACAATGGTACATTAATTCCCTTTTCCCGGATTTTTGAGAGTCTGTATCTTGCTTCTCAAATGAACATGTTGTTAGAGTCATTATGTGCGTCAAGAACCTTCAGTGATGACATAGAATCATTAATAATCACAGAGTCAAGAACAGTGTCATAAGTTAACTTTACCGCCATTAGGATGACAAACAATTCAGTTTGCAGTGTAGACGCCCAGTTGTTAATTCTTATACCTAACATAGTTGGTATAGTTGTTAACTAGGGAGGTGGCAACGAGAGCAGATGCAGTTCTGCCAGCAGACTCCTGCTTAGATCCATCAGTGTATATAACTTGTGATAAATTATTACTACCAACTAGGTGAGAAATGTCTTCTTGAGCAGTTGTTTTTACAGGGGATTTAAGGAAGGGATTACTAGTGATGATCTTCCTGGAGGGGTGAAGTTCTCTTGTTGTTTACAGTGATACAGTTCGTGCAAGTTATAAAACGTAATAAAATTGCATATTTTTTCAACCCATTTAGAGCTGTGTGTATTTACTTCTAGACATTTAGTAAGATTTGTAGTGACGGTGTCTGCCTCAACTAAGGATGAAGCATATCCAGAAACCAAAGAAAGTGTAGATGATCATCACTACGATACTAGTCCTGGAGCTGCGGAACTAAAGCAGTTCTTGTTTATCTCTGAATTTCTCAAAATAATGAATAATTAAAGTCCTTGATAGCCCGGAGATTGTCTCATTTTATCAGAGTGTTGAACTGGGTTCATCTGTGGTCTTGATCGGTCATGCATGTTCTCACCTGTATGGTAACGACAGTGATAATGTTGAAGGTGCTGTCATGATCACTCACTCTCTCTCTCTCAGGCAACTTTCTTTCTCAATGTGAGTCGAACATTGTGAAAGTGATTAAAATGTTCTTATTTCTTTTATTTTTCACTGTGGTTATTTAACATTAAAATATGACTTGTGTTTTGTAACTTAACTGCGCGTGTTCATAGGCACGATTACGTTCACAATAAATATATGTGTACACACACACACAGAGGAGCTGTGAATCGACCCCTGCAACCACAACTAGGTGAGCACACACACACAAAACACACACACAACACACACACACACAACACACATGTGAGGGTAGGGGTGATGTGAGAGTGGTGGTGATGTGAGGGTGGTGGTGATGTTAGGGTGGTGGTGATGTGAGGGTAGGGGTGATGTGAGGGTGGTGGTGATGTGAGGGGTGGTGGTGATGTGGGGGTGATGTGAGGGGTGGTGGTGATGTGGGGGTGATGTGAGGGTGGTGGTGGTGTGAGGGGTGGTGATGTGAGGGTGGTGGTGATGTGAGGGTAGGGGTGATGTGAGGGTGGTGGTGATGTGAGGGTGGGGGCAGCCTCCTTGCTTCAATATTGACACAACCTGAGCCAGGAACCGGCTCCATGCGTCCTCTGGCGACCATCCTTCAAGGTTAATTACCCAGCTGGTCCCTGAGAAGAATCTACCTTAAATACCAGGTTAACCATCCCAGGGTTGTGGTGATAGTAGTTGTGATGGCGGTGGTAGTAGTTGTGATGGTGGTGGTGGTTGTAACGGGGATGGTAGTATGATGATGGTAGTAGTAGTAGTAGTTATGGTGATAATGGTGGTAGTAGTAGTGGTGGTAGTGTTAGTGATGGTGGTAGTTTGCTAGAGGGACAGGGCAAAATTTACCCAGTGAAAAGCAGGGGTAACACTGCCTGAACCAGTGTAGAAGAAGTTTCCAAGAGGAATCTGTTTATGTACCTCCACCAAGTGCCGGATCAGCGAGGCCAGCAAGCCGCTACCACCAACAGCCTGGTTGACCACACAAGCAAAAGTCGAGCCTGGCCTAGGGCCAGGCTGCGAGAGTGGGACAGTTCTCCAAAGCCTTCAAAGATATGTAGTTATGGAAGGCAACTATAGTGTATCCCGGGATACCACGGGTATACCCTGGGATACCACGGGTATACCCTGGGATACCACGGGTATACCCTGGGATACCACAGGTATTCCAGGGTATATCCTGGAATGTCATAAGTATACCCTGGGATGGCAGAGATATATCCCTGGATACCACAGCTATACCCTGGGATGCCACAGGTATTCCCGGATTACCACAGGTATACCCTGGGATTCCACTGGTATACCCCGGGATACCACACGTATATCCTGGGATATAACATATCTCAACATTACCTCATAAGGGAGCGACGCAACTGGTCGCTTCACTGACTCCAGCCGCCAGTGCGGCGTCGCAGGGCCCCTGGGTTCAGTCTCAGGGTCCCTGGGTTCAAAATCTCAGGGCCCCTGAGTTCAGTCTCAGGGTCCCTGGGTTCAAAATCTCAGGGCTCCTGGGTTCAGTCTCAGGGTCCCTGGGTTCAAAATCTCAGGGCCCCTGGGTTCAAAGTCTCAGGGACCTTGGGTTCAGGGTCCCTGGGTTCAGAGTCTCAGGGCTCCTGGGTTCAGTCTCAGGGTCCCTGGGTTCAAAATCTCAGGGCCCCTGGGTTCAGTCTCAGGGTCCTTGGGTTCAGGGTCCCTGGGTTCAGAGTCTCAGGGCTCCTGGGTTCCAAGTCTCAGGGCCTCTGGGCTTAAAGTCTCAGTGTCCTTGGGTTGCGGGCCCCAGGGCCTGGTTGCAGGGTCCTTGGGCTTTAGGGTACCAGTGCAGAGTGGTGCTGGCTTGGCTTGCAAGCCACTGGGGCAGAGTAGTGTTGGCTTGGCTTGCAAGCCACTGAGGCAGAGTGGTACTGGCTTGGTTTGCAAGCCTCTGAGGCAGAATGGTACTGGCTTGGCTTGCAGGCCACTGAGGCAGAGTGGTACTGGCTTGGCTTGCAAGCCACCAGGGTACCGGTTAAGTCTGACAACAGGTCCCAGGTATCTCCACCTACCTCGTTCATCTGGTGTGTATGTGTGTGCTCACCTATTTGTGGTTGCAGGGGTCGATTCACAGCTCCTGGCACCACCTCTTCGCTGGTCGCTACTTGGTCCACTTTATCTTTGTTCCATGAGCTTTATCATATCTCTTCTTAAAGTTTTGTATGCATCCTGTCTCCACTACTTCACTTTCCAGATTGTTCCACATCCTGATAACTCTAAGGCTAAAGAAATACTTCCTAACATCCCTGTGACTCATCTGAGTTTTCAGATTCCAGTTGTGTCCCCTTGTTGCTGTGTGACATCTCTGAAACATCCTGTCCTATCCACCCTGTCAATTCCTCTCAGTATTTTATATGTCATTATCATGTCATCCCTATCCCTCCTGTCCTCCAGTGTCGTCAGGTCGATTTAAGAACATAAGAAAGGAGGAACACTGCAGCAGGCCTGTTGGCCCATACTAGGCAGGTCCTTCACAATCCGTCCCACTAACAGAATATTTGCTCAACCCAATTTTCAATGCTACCCAAGAAATAAGCTTTGACAATTTTACCCACTCATGCGCGAGTCCCACTCAAATCCAACCCCTCTCACTCATGAATTTATCCAACCTAAATTTGAAACTACCCAAGGTCCTAGCTTCAATAACCCTACTAGGCAGACTGTTCCACTCATCAACTACCCTATTTCCAAACCAATACTTTCCTATATCCTTTCTAAATCTAAACTTATCTAACTTGAATCCATTATTGCGGGTTCTCTCTTGGAGAGATATCCTCAAGACCTTATTTATATCCCCTTTGTTAATACCCATTTTCCACTTGTATACCTCGATCATGTCTCCCTCATTCTACGTCTTACAAGTGAATGTAATTTTAGGGTCTTCAATCTTTCTTCGTAAGGAAGATTTCTAATGCTATGTATTAATTTAGTCATTCTACGCTGAATGTTTTCTAACAAATTTATGTCCATTCTGTAATATGGAGACCAGAACTGAGCTGCGTAATCTAGGTGAGGCCTTACTAATGATGTATAAAGCTGTAATATAACCTCTGGACTTCTGTTGCTAACACTTCTTGATATAAATCCCAGTAATCTATTTGCCTTATTACGTACGCTTAGGCATTGCTGTCTTGGTTTAAGGTTGCTGCTTACCATCACCCCAAGTCCTTCTCGCAATCTGTATGGCTAAGTTCTACGTTATTTAACTTATAAGTGCTTGGGTTATGGACACTCCCGAGCTTCAGAACCTTGCATTTATCTACATTGAACTGCATCTGCCACTTTTCTGACCACGAATTAAGTTTGTCTAAATCTTCCTGAAGTTCTATGACATCTATGTTTGAATCAATTATCCTACCTATCTTCGTGTCGTCGGCGAATTTGCTCATATCACTAGTAATTCCCTCATCAAGGTCATTGATATATATTATAAATAACAATGGGCCTAAGACTGATCCCTGTGGAACACCACTTGTTACAAGTCCCCATTCGGATTTAACCCCATTTATGCACACTCTCTGCTTCCTATTGGTGAGCCATGACTCGATCCATGACAGCACTTTTCCCCCAATGCCATGAGCTGCCACTTTCTTTAACAGTCTCTGGTGCGGTACTCTATCAAAAGCCTTACTAAAGTCTAAATAAACAATATCGAATTCTTTATCGTGATCAACAGCCTCAAAAGCTTTACTGAAGAAGGTTAATAAATTAGATAGGCAGGAACGGCCCCTCGTGAATCCATGCTGGGTATCATTAATCAAATTATGGTTATCTAGATGGCTTCTAATAATATCAGCTATAATTGACTCTAGTAATTTGCCTACAATTGAGGTCAGGCTTATTGGGCGGTAGTTTGACGGTAGTGACTTGTCCCCTGCTTTAAAAATAGGAATTACATTAACCTTAACCTCTCCTCCGGGACTAGTCTTGTTGCAAACCTTTGCACTTTCTCTGATTTCTTGACGTGTTTGACCAGGTGTGGGTTCTATACTGGTGCTGCATACTCCAATATGGGCCTTACATACACGGTGTACAGTGTCATGAATGATTTCTTACTCAGGTGTCGGAACGCTATTCTTAGGTTTGCTAGGCGCCCGTATACTGCAGCAGTTATCTGGTTGATGTGCGCCTCGTGAGATGTGCTCGGTATTATACTCACCCCAGGATCCTTTTCTTTGAGTGAGATTTGCAGTCTTTGGCCCCATAGTCTGTACTCTGTGTGCGGTCTTCTTTCACCTTTCCCAGTCTTCATGACTTTGCATTTGGTGGGGTTAAACTCCAGGAGCCAATTCCTGAAGCAGGCTTGCAGTCTGTGTGTGTGTGTGTAGTATTAGTGGGCGGACAGGTTAGGTGGGTGGAGTTGCAAGAGAGGAGAGGCAGGATGAAGAGGAGGAGGAGGAGGGAAGAGGCAGGAGATAGGACGGGGATAGGGGTAATAGGAGGAGGGTAGAATTAGGAAGAGAAGGAGGTGGAGGAGGGTAGAGGAGGAGGAAGGGATGGCACTAAGGATGAGGAGGATGCTGGGTAGGGTTAAAGGTGTGGGCAGACTAGAATAGTTAAAGAGGTTCGTAACCAAGAAAAGGTTAACCAGACCGAGGGTTGAGGAGCTTTGTAGAGCTGAGTCAGTTACTGGTGGTAGCAGTGGGTTGTGGTGGTAGTACAGTAGTAGTGGAGGGTTGTGGTGGTAGTACAGTAGTAGTGGAGGGTGTGGTGTAGACAGTGCGTGGAGGGTTGTGGTGGTAGTACAGTAGTAGTGGAGGGTTGGGTGGTAGTACAGTAGTAGTGGAGGGTTGTGGTGGTAGTACAGTAGTAGTGGAGGGTTGTGGTGGTAGTACAGAGTAGGGGTTGGTGGAGTACAGTAGTGGGTGAGGGTGGTGGTAGTACAGTAGTAGTGGAGGGTTGTGGTGGTAGTACAGTAGTAGTGGAGGGTTGTGGTGGTAGTACAGTAGCAGTGGAGGGTTGTGGTGGTAGTACAGTAGTAGTGGAGGGTTGTGGTGGTAGTACAGTAGTAGTGGAGGGTTGTGGTGGTAGTACAGTAGTGAGTGGAGGGTTGTGGTGGCTAGTGGACAGTAGTAGTGGAGGGTTGTGGTGGTGGTACAGTAGTAGTGGAGGGTTGTGGTGGTAGTACAGAGTAGTGGAGGGTTGTGGTGGAGTACAGCTAGAGTGGAGGGTGTGGTGGTAGTACAGAGTAGTGGAGGTTGGGTGGTAGTACAGTAGTGGAGGGGTTGTGGTGGTAGTACAGAGAGTGAGTAGGTGACAGAGGAGGGTTGTGGTGGCTAGTAGCAGTGGAGGGTGGTGAGTAGGAGGAGGTTGTGGTGGTAGTACAGTAGTGGAGGTGGTGGGTACAGAGTAGTGGAGGTGGTGGTACAGTAGTAGTGGAGGGTGGTGGTAGTACAGAGTAGTGGAGGGTTGGGTGGTAGTACAGTAGTAGTGGAGGGTGTGGTGGACAGAGTAGTGGAGGGTTGTGTGGTGAGCAGTAGTAGTGGAGGGTTGTGGTGGTGGTACAGTAGTAGTGGAGGGTTGTGGTGGTAGTACAGTAGTAGTGGAGGGTTGTGGTGGTAGTACAGTAGTAGTGGAGGGTTGTGGTGGTAGTACAGTAGTAGTGGAGGGTTGTGGTGGTGGTACAGTAGTAGTGGAGGGTTGTGGTGGTAGTACAGTAGTAGTGGAGGGTTGTGGTGGTGGTACAGTAGTAGTGGAGGGTGTGGTGGTACAGTAGTAGTGGAGGGTTGTGGTGGTAGTACAGTAGTAGTGGAGGTGTGGTGGTAGGTACAGTAGTAGTGGAGGGTTGTGGTGGTAGTACAGTAGTAGTGGAGGGTTGTGGTGGTGACAGTAGTAGTGGAGGGTTGTGGTGGTGACAGTAGTAGTGGAGGTTGTGGTGGTGGTACAGTAGTAGGGATTGTGGTGGCAGACAGTGCAGTGAGGGTGAGGTGTGTCTATAGTGGTGTGCATGGGCAGTAGCAGTGGAGGGTGGGTGGTAGTACAGTCAGTAGTGGAGGGTTGGTGGTGAAGCAGCAGTGGAGGGTTTGTGGTACAGAGAGGAGGTCGGTGTAGTACAGCAGAGTGGAGGGTTGGTGGCCCAGAGTAGTGAGGGTCGTAGTACAGTAGTGAGGGCTGTGGTGGTGGTACACAGTAGTGGAGGGTCTGGTGGAGTACAGTAGGGGAGGTAGGTGGTGGCAGAGAGGGAGGGCAGGTGGAGAGCAGGAGTGGAGGGTAGGGGAGTGACAGTAGTAGTGGAGGGTGTGGTGGTGAGACAGAGAGTGGAGGGTGGTGGTAAGAGAGGAGGAGGGTGGACAGAGAGGAGGGTGGGTCAGGTGGGCACAGAGTAGTGGAGGGTTGACGAAGTACAGACGAGTGGAGGGTTGGTGGTAGAGTAGCAGTGGAGGTCTGGGTGGTGCAGCAGAGTGGAGGGTTGTGGTGGTAGACAGTAGAGTGGAGGGTGTGGTGGACAGGTAGGGAGGTGGGAGTACAGAGTAGTGGAGGTGGGTGGAGTACAGTAGAGTGGAGGGTTGGTGGTAGACAGAGAGTGGAGGGTTGGTGGTAGTACAGTGAGTGGAGGGTTGTGGTGGTGACAGAGTAGTGGAGGTGTGGTGTAGTACAGTAGTAGTGGAGGGTTGTGGTGTAGACAGTAGTAGTGGAGGGTGGGTGGTAGTACAGAGAGTGGAGGGTGTGGTGGAGACAGTAGTAGTGGAGGTTGTGGTGGTAGTACAGTAGTAGTGGAGGGTTGTGGTGGAGCAGGTAGAGAGTAGTGGAGGGTTGTGGTGGTGGGACAGAGTGGAGGGGGTCAGGTTGGAGGTGGCAGTAGTAGTGGAGGGGGTAGTACAGAGTAGGAGGGTTGTGGTGGAGTACAGAGCAGTGGAGGTGGTGGTAGTACAGTAGTAGTGGAGGGTTGTGGTGGTAGTACAGTAGTAGTGATGAAAAGGGGGTGGTGGTACAGTGTGTGGAGGGTGGGTGGGTAGATAGTGGAGGTTTTATAAGTAGTGTGGAGGGTTGTGGTGGTAGTACAGTAGTAGTGGAGGGTTGTGGTGGTAGTACAGTAGTAGTGGAGGGTTGTGGTGGTAGTACAGTAAGTAGTTGGGGGGTTGTGGGTAGGTGGACAGTAGTAGTGGAGGGTTGTGGGAGGTGGTGGTGCAGGGAGTCAGTAGTGGAGGGTTGTGGTGGTAGTACAGTAGTAGTGGAGGGTTGTGGTGGTAGTACAGTAATAGTGGAGGGTTGTGGTGGTAGTACAGTAGTAGTGGAGGGTTGTGGTGGTAGTACAGTAGTAGTGGAGGGTTGTGGTGGTAGTACAGTAGTAGTGGAGGGTTGTGGTGGTAGTACAGTAGTAGTGGAGGGTTATGGTAGTAGTACAGTAGTAGTGGAGGGTTGTGGTGGTAATACAGTAGTAGTGGAGGGTCAGGTGGAGTACAGCAAAGTGGAGGGTGTGGTGGTAGTACAGCAATAGTGGAGGGTGGTAGTAGTACAGTAGTAGTGGAGGGTTGTGGTGGTAGTACAGTAGTAGTGGAGGGTTGTGGTGGTAGTACAGTAGTAGTGGAGGGTTATGGTGGTAGTACAGTAGTAGTGGAGGGTTGTGGTGGTAGTACAGAGTATAATAATCAGAGTTGCCACAGTGGACAATACTCGCCATAATTCTCTCTCTCAGTCTCATGTCTGACATCGACAGAAACCTACATCATAAACATCCTTTGTAGGTAATACTGGAAGTGATGAGAGTGGCATCCATTGAGGACACTGTAAAGCTTCAAACTGACATAAACAAGGTCTCCCAGTGGGTCACTGACAACAATATGATGACCACTGAGGACAAATTTCAGTTACTCTGTTATGTAAAATTTGAGGAAATAAAATCTAGAACGGAGTCTATAACGAACCCAAACCACACAGTAGAGTGGATTTAGGAGTGATAACATCTGAAGATGTCACTCTCAAGGATCACAACATTGTCACTATGAGACTGGATAACTAGAACCTTAAAACAAGATATTCCAAGTTAATAGTGGTTCTCTTAAAGTCACTTCTCTCTAGACTGGAATATTGATATAGATTTCCGAACTTTTTTAAGGCAGGCAAAATTGCAGATCTGAAAAAAAATGCAATCTTGGTGTTGTCTGGTGCGAGGTTATCTTTCAGGGGGAGTCAAAGGCAGCGATGACTGTTCTACAGTTTATTACTGTATTTGCACTGACAGCGAGGTGGACCAGAGACAGTATCAGTACCGAGCTAGGGGTCGCGGTGGTGCAGAGGAGTGGGCTATGACAGAGGCAGAGTGATAGACCCATGTCCTGTCATGCGGCCATGTCTGCCAACAGTTGTCACTGGTGTAATATCTAGGCAGGCTGTTTGAATGACTGAACGAGTGATAGAACACAAAGAGGAGTAGTAAACAGAGTAAAATCCAGCATTAGCAAAAAGCTCTTTACCCCTAAGGCACTGTCCTGGTGCCTCTACTGTTTCTTATCCTCATAACCAGGCTCCTGGGGACACCCTCGTCCCAACACACTACTGGCTCACCAGTGTTCACCACTATGGTGTAAATACAAAAAAATCTCCAAATGAAACGAGTGAAAAAAGTAACTAACAACTACCTTCGCCAGAGGAGGCAGTGTCCACACTGCAGGCAGACATGTGGCTCCTGCTGATACCTGGAGTCTGGCTCCTCTGGGGCGAGGACGACGCTGAAGCCGAGAAGACATCACTGGAGGTGGGGGAGAACACGGCTTATAAAACTGTGTGACGAGTGTACAGCAGATCGTGGCCAGTCTGCTGTCTCTTGTAAAAGTTTGAAGGTACACTACTTCGTAATGATGTTACGTACATACATCCGAGGCCTCAGTCAAGGAGCTTGTAACACTCCTGTAACACTCCTGTAACACTCCTGTAACGCTGTGTTCTAACACACACATGAGGGTTTATGTGACAATCTCAGTCTTGCACATAAATGTAACAGAACATTCACATATTTCCACAAGGTGACATCATTGTTGATTCCGAGTCAGTGGAGTTACTAAGGACTTACTCGATGGAAAAAACACCACAAATGTAGTATAATATGTGTGAGCATTAATACCCAGTTGATCAAGAATGCAAGTTGCGTCTTCAACACGTTGATGTCTGCTGGTAACTGTGTTGATGTCTGCGGGTAACTGTGTTGATGTCTGCTGGTAACTGTGTTGATGTCTGCTGGTAACTGTGTTGATGTCTGCTGGTAACTGTGTTGATGTCTGCTGGTAACTGTGTTGATGTCTGCTGGTAACTGTGTTGATGTCTGCTGGTAACTGTGTTGTTGTATGTTGGTAACTGTGTTGTTGTCTGCTGGTAACTGTGTTGATGTCTGCTGGTAAATGTGTTGTTGTCTGCTGGTAACTGTGTTGATGTCTGCTGGTAACTGGTTTATGTCTGCTGGTAACATATTGATGTCTGCTGGTAACAGGTTGATGTCTGCTGGTAACTGTGTTGATGTCTGCTGGTAACTGTGTTGATGTCTGTTGGTAACTGTGTTGTTGTCTGCTGGTAACTGTGTTGATGTCTGCTGGTAACTGTGTTGTTGTCTGCTGGTAACTGTGTTGATGTTTGCTGGTAACAGGTTGATGTCTGCTGGTAACTGGTTAATGTCTGCTGGTAAATGGTTGATGTTTGCGGGTAACTGTGATGTCTGCTGGTAACTGGTTGATGTCTGCTGGTAACTGGTTGATGTCTGCTTGTAATTGGTTGATGTCTGCTGGCAACTGTGTTGATGTCTGCTGGTAACTGTGTTGATGTCTGCTGTTAACTGTGTTGATGTCTGCTGGTAACTGGTTGATGTCTGCTGGTAACTGTGTTGATGTCTGCTGGTAACTGGTTGATGTCTGCTGGTAACTGGTTGATTTCTGCTGGCAACTGTGTTGATGTCTGCTGGTAACTGTGTTGATGTCTGCTGGTAACTGTGTTGATGTCTGCTGGTAACCGTGTTGATGTCTGTTGGTAACTGTGTTGATGTCTGCTGGTAATAGGTTGATTCTGGGGCCACGGATATTGACACAACGTTCTCTAAATGTGCCCAGGGTGCCCCTGCTTTTCACTGGGTTTATCCTACACGTTCTCACATACCTTTCACTCGGGAAGGGTTACGTTGTTATGGTAGTGTGTAGATTGGGGGGATCAGTCCCTCAGTTGTCCTGAATGGAATGTTATCAGGTATCCGGGATGGAGTGGGTTGTGGTGGGGTTAGTGGGTTATGGTGGGGTTAGTGGGTTATGATGGGTTAGTGGGTTATGATGGGGTTAGTGGGTTGTTGTGGGTTATGATGGTGTTAGTGGGTTGTGGTGGGTTAAGATGGGTTAGTGGGTTGTGGTGGGTTATGATGGTGTTAGTGGGTTGTGGTGGGTTATGATGGGGTTAGTGGGTTGTAGTAGGTTATGATGGTGTTAGTGGGTTGTGGTGGGTTATGATGGTGTTAGTGGGTTGTAGTGGGTTATGATGGGGTTAGTGGGTTATGATGGGGTTAGTAGGTTGTGGTGGGTTATGATGGGGTTTGTGGGTTTGTTGAGAGAGGTGGGCTGCTGTGGTAGTGAATTAAGTTGATAGTGGTAGTGGTGGTGGTGGTGGTAATAGTGGTAGTGGTGGTGGTGGTGGTAATAGTGGTAGTGGTGGTGGTAATAGTGGTGGTGGTGGTAATAGTGGTAGTGGTGGTGGTGGTGGTAATAGTGGTGGTGGTAATAGTGGTAGTGGTAGTGGTAATAGTGGTAGTGGTGGTAGTGGTAATAGTGGTGGTGGTGGTGGTAATAGTGGTAGTGGTGGTGGTAGTGGTAGTGGTAGTGGTGGTGGTGGTGGTAATAGTGGTAGTGGAGGGAGCACCATGCAGCACTCATGCCAAGACTCGGGTTAAAATCCTCACCAAATATGGTGTCTTGATGGTTCCTACCTGAGGCTGCTGGGTACTGAGGCTGCCCGGGTACTGAGGCTGCCCGGGTACTGAGGCTGCTGGGTACTGAGGCTGCTGGGTACTGAGGCTGCCCGGGTACTGAGGCTGCCCGGGTACTGAGGCTGCCCGGGTACTGAGGCTGCCCGGGTACTGAGGCTGCCCGGGTACTGAGGCTGCTGGGTACTGAGGCTGCCCGGGTACTGAGGCTGCTGGGTACTGAGGCTGCTGGGTACTGAGGCTGCCCGGGTACTGAGGCTGCTGGGTACTGAGGCTGCTGGGTACTGAGGCTGCTGGGTACTGAGGCTGCTGGGTACTGAGGCTGCCGGGTACTGAGGCTGCTGGGTACTGAGGCTGCCCGGGTACTGAGGCTGCCCGGGTACTGAGGCTGCTGGGTACTGAGGCTGCCCGGGTATTGAGGCTGCTGGGTACTGAGGCTGCCCGGGTATTGAGGCTGCTGAGTACTGAGGCTGCTGGGTACTGAGGCTGCTGGGTACTGAGGCTGCTGGGTACTGAGGCTGCCCGGGTACTGAGGCTGCTGGGTACTGAGGCTGCCCGGTACTGAGGCTGCTGGGTACTGAGGCTGCCGGGTACTGAGGCTGCTGGGTACTGAGGCTGCTGGGTACTGAGGCTGCTGGGTACTGAGGCTGCTGGGTACTGAGGCTGCTGGGTACTGAGGCTGCCCGGGTACTGAGGCTGCTGGGTACTGAGGCTGCCGGGTACTGAGGGCTGCCAGGGTACTGAGGCTGCTGGGTACTGAGGCTGCCGGGTACTGAGGCTGCTGGGTACTGAGGCTGCTGGGTACTGAGGCTGCTGGGTACTGAGGCTGCTGGGTACTGAGGCTGCTGGGTACTGAGGCTGCTGGGTACTGAGGCTGCTGGGTACTGAGGCTGCCTGGGTACTGAGGCTGCTGGGTACTGAGGCTGCCCGGGTACTGAGGCTGCCCGGGTACTGAGGCTGCTGGGTACTGAGGCTGCCCGGGTACTGAGGCTGCTGGGTACTGAGGCTGCTGGGTACTGAGGCTGCCCGGGTACTGAGGCTGCCCGGGTACTGAGGCTGCTGGGTACTGAGGCTGCTGGGTACTGAGGCTGCCCGGGTACTGAGGCTGCCCGGGCTACTGAGGCTGCCCGGGTACTGAGGTTGCCCGGGTACTGAGGCTGCTGGGTACTGAGGCTGCCCGGTACTGAGGCTGCCCGGGTACTGAGGCTGCTGGGTACTGAGGCTGCTGGGTACTGAGGCTGCTGGGTACTGAGGCTGCCGGGTACTGAGGCTGCTGGGTACTGAGGCTGCCCGGGTATTGAGGCTGCTGAGTACTGAGGCTGCTGGGTACTGAGGCTGCTGGGTACTGAGGCTGCCCGGGTATTGAGGCTGCTGAGTACTGAGGCTGCTGGGTACTGAGGCTGCCCGGGTATTGAGGCTGCTGGGTACTGAGGTTGCTAGATCTGAGGCTGCCCGGGTATTGAGGCTGCTGGGTACTGAGGTTGCTGGGTACTGAGGCTCCCCGGGTATTGAGGCTGCTGAGTACTGAGGCTGCTGGGTACTGAGGCTCCCGGGTATTGAGGCTGCTGGGTACTGAGGTTGCTGTGTACTGAGGCTCCCCGGGTATTGAGGCTGCTGAGTACTGAGGCTGCTGGGTACTGAGGCTGCTGGGTACTGATGCTGCTGGGTACTGAGGCTGCTGGGTACTGAGGCTCCCCGGGTATTGGTGGAGAGGGAGATGGGGACCTGTGTTATATAGTTTTTATAATTCCCTTTTAACTCTGTGAGAAAGATATAGAAATATGAGGACCCAGGCAGCACCTGGACGGCATTCGTGGATCTTCGTATCTATACATAAGTGTCAAGTACCACTTGAATCAACACTTGATTGTCTTTGATGAAAGAGCTGACATATAAGTAAAATCTAAGAGTCCTTAAAGAGCGCAGACGTAGAGCCAGTAGAGCACTAACCAAACATTTCAGATCAGTAGCAATAACATCACTAAAGTCTTCGTAAAGTTGATGAGAAACCGATAACAAATTTTATGGAACAGGACCATCTGGATTTAGAGCTGAGAGGTAATGCTTGTCACAACTGCTAAACCACTATGACAGAATTACGGAGGCGTTGCAGGAAAACCACAACGCAGATGTTGTATACACGTATTTTGCAAAAGCGTTTGTCAGATATTATCATCGTGTGATTACACACAAAATGGAGGTGAAAGGTATAACGGGGAAAGTAAGGAAACAGAATACAAAGAGGAGTAGTAAACAGATTAAAATCCAGCATTAGCAAAGTAAGAAGCTCAGTACCCCCAAGGCACCGTCCTGGTGCCTCTACTGTTTCTTATCCTCTTAGCAGACATAGATAATAACATCGTCATAGTTTCGTATCGTCATTTGTGGATGACACCAAAATAAGCATGAAAATCACCTCGGTAAAAGACACGGATAAATTGTAAGAAATAAGAACATAAGAATGGAGGAACACTTCAGAAGGCCTACTGGCCCATACAAGGCAGGTCCTTATCAAAACCACCCCTACCCAAAGCTACCCAAGAATTTACTCACGTACCCACGACACCAATCACAACCAGCCCCTCCCACTCATACATTTGTCCAGTCTCTTTTTAAAGCTACCCAGGGTCAATAAGCAAAGTCTTTCACTGGACAGTAAGAATGAATTGATGTTCAGTGGTGACTTTTGTAACTGCTCAGATACGAAAAGAATAAGAACTCAAAAGAAACACTATATAAAATACAAGAGAATTACTAAATAGAACAGAGGGAATATGTGAAGACCCCGGAGTAATAATGTCATCTGACCTTTCGTTCAAAGAACACAATAAAGCATATGTCACAATGGCCAGGAAAACGATGGGGCGGATAATGAGAACTTTCAAAACAAGGAAAATAATGACATTGACGACACTGTTCAAATTACATGAGCTCTCTCGCTTACGTCCGGCGTTGACGGCTCTGTAGAAAACAGGAGAGATATCAAAGCATTTAAATTACTGAGTCCTAAATATGTGCTCATTGGACACTGCCATAATAACATATTGGAGAGAAGATATGGGAGAATGTGTAGAATAGATCCAGTTAAGAGCAGGGTCGCCGTGAGAACAATAAGAGAACATTGTATCAGCATCCATGGTTCAGAATTTTTAACATCTTGTCAGAAGATATCAGAAACACTGCTGGAACAAGAGTAGAAGCCAAGTGCCGGATCAACCAGGCTGTGGTGGATATGTGGCCAGCGGGCTGCCAGCAGGAACAGCCTGGTGGACCAGGCAAGCACCAGACAAGCCTGACCCAGGGTAGGGCTGCGACAGTAAGGAAACTCGAAACTCATCACAGGTATATCAAAAGGTAAACTTTCCTTGTTGTCTCATCGTGTATTCACCATAGTGCGTGTTCTGTAACTGTGTTCCGAGCAGCAGCAGCTGCTGTTGATGCAGCTGGGAGTAGGGAGAGAACCTGGAGGAGTGGGGAAAGAACCTTGAGGAGTGGGGAGAGAACCTTCTGCTTCACTATTCCGACATTACCTCTCCGGATCAATGAATTAGCAGTAACACACACACGCACACATACACACACACACACACAGTTGGAAGTTGAAGACTCAGATGAACCACAGGGATGTTAGGAAGTATTTCTTCAGTCACAGTTGTCAGGAAGTGGAATAGTCTGGGAAGTGATGTAGTGGAGGCAGGATCCATACATAGCTTTAAGAAGATGTATGATAAAGCTCATGGAGCAGGAAGAGCGACCGAGTAGCGGCCAGTGAAGAAGCAGGGCCAGGAGCTGTGAATCGACCCCTGCAACTACAACTAGGTGAGTACACTCTTTCTCTCTCTCTCTCTCTCTCTCTTTCCTAGCATCCCTGGCACCTATCTAGAAGCCTAGCTTGGCCTACCTGTCACAGAAGTAAGGTTAGACTGGCCGCCGTATTTGGTCTAATGACACTGTAGTGACCAGTGGATCACCTCGTGCCCTCCCCTTCCCCCCTCCCCTGGATTCCCCATCCCTGCCTTCCTAATACCCACCCCACACTGGCCTCCCCATTTTTATCCTCTTCCTCCTCCTCCCCACACGACCCTGGCCTCCCAATCCCTGCCTTCTTCCTTCCAAAACAATCCTTTCCTCCCCATCTCTGCCTCACACTGCATGAGCTGCCATCCCCGAGTCCTTGTTAACTTATTGCTTCATGTTAACTCTAGTGTTTGTAGCTTGCTAATGAGTTATGTGTGTGTGTGTGAGGGCTGCCAAGCTCTAGCTGTTAGCTACAACGCAGCTCCTCGTCATTGTCACGGACACCATGGCAATCTTGTAAAAACAGTGAGATACATGACTGTTGAGGGACCCTTGAACAGTCGAAATGTGAGTCTTGCGCAGTGCTGACGTTTTCTCTTCAAGCGGCAGACTGTTTTGTCGTATTTTATCTTATAGTTACAGTTCAGTTTTTCCGTTGTGACCTAACCTAACCCAGCGTAACCTAACAAATGACATAGGAAATGTGCAGAGAACATTCACGGCACGCATAACTGCGATAAACCACCTCAATTACTGGGAACGCTTGAAGTTCCTAAACCTGTACTCACTAGACCGCAGGCGGGAGAGATACATTATTATATACACTTGGAAAATCCTAGAGGGATTAGTACCAAACTTGCACACGAAAATCACTCCCTACGAAAGCAAAAGACTCGGCAGACGATGCAACATTCCCCCAATGAAAAGCAGGGGTGCCACTTGCACGTTGAGAGACAACAAAATAAGTGTCAGGGGCCCAAGACTGTTCAACTGTCTCCCAGCTTACATAAGGGGGATTACCAATAGACCCCTGGCTGTCTTTAAGCAGGCACTGGACAGGCACCTAAAGTCGGTGCCTGACCAGCCGGGCTGTGGTTCGTACGTTGGACTGCGTGCGGCCAGCAGTAACAGCCTGGTTAATCAGGCCCTGATCCACCATGAGGGGCCCAAGACTGTTCAACAGCCTCCCACCACCCATAAGGGGCATTACCAGTAGGCCTCTGGTTGCCTTCAAGAGGGAGCTGGACAGATACCTAAAGTCAGTGCCAGATCAGCCGGGCTGTGGTTCGTACGTTGGACTACGTGCAGCCAGCAGTAACAGCCTCGTTGATCAGGCCCTGATCCACCGGGAGGCCTGGTCATAGACCGGGCCGCGGGGACGTCGATCCCCGGAATGCCCTCCAGGTAGACTCCAGGTAGAGGCCTGGTCACAGACCTGGCCGCTGGGGCGTTGACCCCTGGAACTCTCCAGGTAAACATAATCTAACCTAACCCAGCCCAACCTAACCTAACCTAACTCAACCAAAAGCAACCAAACCAAACCTAACCTAACCCAAAATAATCTAACTTAGAAATGGGCTGCATACCCTATGTGAGAGTGTGACAAAGTTATCAGGAGGGCACTGACAACCAGACACGGTTCACGGGTGTTTGTCTTGGTGAAGCACCTGCAGCAGCACCTGCAGCAGCAGCAGCTGCTCCAGGTGCTGCTCAGCTTGCAAATTATCGAGGGCTCTAAATCACATGTTTTGTGTTGGGTCAAGCGTCGTACTCACCTATTTGTACTCACCTATTTGTGGTTGCAGGGGTCGAGTCATAGCTCCTGGCCCCGCCTCTTCACTGATTGCTACTAGGTCCTCTCTCTCCCTGCTCCATGAGCTTTATCAAACCTAGTCTTAAAACTATGTATGGTTCCTGCCTCCACTATGTCGCTTTCTAAGCTATTCCACTTCCTGACAACTCTATGACTGAAGAAATACTTCCTAACATCCCTTTGACTCATAGGAGTCTTCAACTTCCAATTGTGACCCCTTGTTTCTGTGTCCCCTCTCTGGAACATCTTGTCTCTGTCCACCTTATCTATTCCTCGCAGTATTTTATATGTCGTTATCATGTCTCCCTAACCCTCCTGTCCTCTAGTGTCGTCAGGCCGATTTCCTTAACCTTTCTTCGTAGGACAATCCCCTTAGCTCTGGGACTAGTCTTGTTGCAAACCTTTGCACTTTCTCTAATTTCTTGACGTGCTTGACCAGGTGTGGGTTCCAAACTGGTGCTGCATACTCCAGTATGGGCCTGACGTATATGGTATACAGAGTCTTGAATGATTCCTTAGTGAGGTATTGGAACGCTATTCTTAGGTTTGCCAGCCGCCCGTATGCTGCAGCAGTTATCTGATTGATGTGTGCCTCAGGAGATGTGCTCGGTATTATACTCACCCCAAGATCTTTTTCTTTGAGTGAGGTTTGCAGTCTTTGGCCACCTAGACTATACTCTGTCTGCGGTCTTCTTTGCCCTTCCCCGATATTCATGACTTTACATTTGGCAGGGTTAAATTCAAGGAGCCAGTTACTGGACCAGGCTTGCAACCTGTCCAGGTCTCTTTGTAGTCCTGCCTGATCCTCGACTGATTTGATTCTTCTCATTAACTTCACATCATCTGCAAACAGGGACACTTCTGAGTCTATCCCTTCCGTTATGTCATTCACATATACCAAAAACAGTACAGGTCCTAGGACTGACCCTTGTGGAACTCCACTCGTCACAGGTGCCCACTCTGACATCTCGTCACGTACCATGACTCGTTGTTGCCTCCTGTCAGATATTCTCTGATCCATTGCAGTGCTTTTCCTGTTACGTGTGCCTGATCCTCTAGCTTTTGCATTACCCTCTTGTGAGGAACTGTGTCGAACGCCTTCTTGCAGTCCAAAAAATGCAGTCTATCCACCCTCTCTCTCGTGTCTTACTTCTGTTACCTTGTCATAAAACTCCAGTAGGTTTGTGACACAGGATTTTCCTTCCCTGAAACCGTGCTGGTTGTCGTTTATAAGCTTGTGTCTTTCTAGGTGCTCCACCACTCTCCTCCTGATGATCTTCTCCATGACTTTGCATACTATACACGTCAGTGACACAGGTCTGTAGTTTAATGCCTCGTGTCTGTCTCCTTTCTTAAAAATTGGGACTACATTTGCCATCTTCCACGCCTCAGGTAGTTGCCCAGTTTCAATGGATGTGTTGAAGATTTGTGTTAGTGGCACACACAACATCTCTGCTCCCTCTCTAAGGACCCAAGGAGAAATGTTGTCTGGTCCCACCGCTTTTGAGGTATCGAGTTCACATAGCAGCTTCTTCACCTCCTCCTCGGTTGTGTGTATTTCATCCAGCACTTGTTGGTATACCTCCCTATTCTGAATTCCTGGAGTCCTACCTGTCTCCTGTGTAAATACTTCTTTAAATCTCATGTTGAGCTCCTCACATACCTCTTGGTCGTTTATTGTGAACTCCCACCTTCCTTTCTCAGCCTGATTACCTGGTCCTTGACTGTTGTTTTCCTCCTGATGTGGCTATACAACAGCTTCGGGTCAGACTTGACTTTTGATGCTATATCATTTTCATATTGTCGCTGAGCCTCCCTTCTTACCTGTGCATATTCGTTTCTGGCTCTTCGGCTAATCTCTTTATTTTCCTGGGTCCTTTGTCTTCTGTACTTTTTCCATTCTCTATTACACTTACTTTTTGCCTCCCTACACCTCTGGGTGAACCAAGGACTCGTTCTGGTCTTCCCATTACTTCTGTTTCCCTTGGGGACAAACCTCTCCTCTGCCTCTTTGCATTTGGTTGTCACATATTCCATCATTTCTTTTACTGGTTTTCCTGCCAATTCTCTCTCCCACTGAACGTCTTGTAGGAAGTTCCTCATGCCTGTGTAGTCCCCCCTTTTGTAGTTTCGTTTCTCCTTTCCTATTCCTGCTCCCCTCTCCACTTGTAGCTCAACTATATAATCAAAACACAGAACCAAATGATCACTAGCTCCAAGGGGCCTTTCATACGTGATATCCTCGATGTCCGAACTACTCAAGGTGAATACTAGGTCCAGTCTTGCTGGATCATCCCCACCTCTCTCTCTGGTAGTGTCTCTAACATGTTGATGCATGAGGTTTTCCAGTACCACATCCATCATCTTGGCTCTCCATGATTCAGGACCCCATGGGGCTCTAGGTTTTCCCAATCAATCTCTTTGTGATTGAAATCACCCATAACTAGTAACTTTGCTCTCCCCATGTGGGCTCTTCTGGCTACCTCGGCTAGTGTGTCTGCCATTGCTCTGTTGCTCTCGTCGTATTCTTCTCTTGGCCTCCTGCAGTTCTGTGGCGGGTTGTACATTACAGCAATTACCACCTTATGGCCCTCAGACTGAATTGTTCCTACTATGTAGTCCCTTTCACCCATTCCATCCATTCCTTCCACTTCCTCAAATCCCCACCTGTTCTTAATGAGCAGTGCAACTCCTCCTCCCCCTCTGCTCCCTCTATCTTTCCTGAGGATTTGATATCCGGGTGGGAAGATTGCATCTGTTATCATCCTGGTGAGTTTCGTTTCTGTGAGTGCTATTATGTCTGGGGATGTCTCCTTTATTCTTTCATGCCACTCCTCACATTTATTTGTTATACCATCTGCATTTGTATACCAAACCTTTAACTTCTTTTCTAAAACCGTAGTCTGGGGGGTATGTTGGGGTTGGGAAAGTGGGAGATCTGATGGGGAACTATGGGTGGTTGGTGTGAAGGTGGAGTTTGTAATGAGGTGGGTGGAATCATTGGGTATGGCATGTGTGTTTTGGGTTAGGTTGTTTGGTTGCATTGGGGTTGTCCAGGTTGGGGAACATCTGAAGGTGGTTGTATTAGAGCTTCCTCCTGAGTCTGGGTTCTCCTGTCCATCTCTCTTTCCTCCTTTTGTCTCTGTATCCTCTCTTTCAGTTTCTGTCTTTCTTCTCGTGTTCTGTCGCGGTCGATATACACCCTCCGGTACTCTGACATATCCCTTAGTCTTGCTTTCTCCTGCAGGATCCTGTTTCGAGTCAATTCTGCTTTGAAAATTACTTTGACTGGCCGGATTCTTCCTCTTGTGGTGTTTGTATTAAGTCTGTGTAACCATTATGCGTCGGAATGAAGAGTCCAGGACATTATGCGTCGGAATGAAGAGTCCAGGACATTATGCGTCGGAATGAAGAGTCCAGGACATTATACGTCGGAATGAAGAGTCCGGGACATTATACGTCGGAATGAAGAGTCCAGGACATTATACGTCGGATTGAAGAGTCCAGGACATTATACGTCGGATTGAAGAGTCTGGTAGAGGCACGGGCAGCTAAAAGAATTTGACGAAATTCAGGGTCTGCTTCGCTTAAAGGAAACGTAACGTATAATAATAACATCCAAGAAATGAGTGAAAACGCTGGAGTGTTCAGCGAGTCATTAGTCGGACTAAAGACTGACAACCCTGGTGAAGTTGTCATGAAAAAGACTCAAAACTCTGCCGACATCTTCATAATTTCTGACAGAACCCAGACTCCACGTGACGTCAGAGAAATTATTGATAGTATGTCCATGTTCTCTTATCCTTAAATGGTTATAACTATGACCATATTTTTTTAAAGGGGTGAACCGATAAGCCAGTGGAAGGCCTCAGTCAGATGACCAATAGCTCCAACAGCGGGTCATCATCTAAGACTCGCGTCAGGAAACACTTGTCCTGTTTCCTGGCAAACCTTACCTAACCTGTCTGTCCTTGGCCCAGGCGTTTGAAACTCTATACTCATCAAAAATTGCAAAATAATAATAATAATCACGTGACTTATATATCCTTCGGAGAGAGTTTGGACACAAGAGTCTTCCCACAGTCATTAAAAACCACTGATATAGCCCCACATCACAAAGGTGGTAGTAAAGAACTGGCCAGAAAAAACTATAGACTGATAACACTGCCGTGCCACATTATCAAACTCTTTGAAAGAGGTTTAAGAAGCAAGATTGTTAAACACATGAATTTATAACCATTGCACAACCCAGGGTGAGGAAGGTTTGAAACTGGTCGCTGCTGCTGCTGCTGCTGTTGCAGTTGCTAGACCATTGTAACCTTGTCTTTGATGCACTGTAG
This sequence comes from Cherax destructor, assembly GCA_009830355.1. Lineage (NCBI taxonomy): Eukaryota > Metazoa > Arthropoda > Malacostraca > Decapoda > Parastacidae > Cherax > Cherax destructor. The sequence goes on along the minus strand of WNWK01002000.1, from coordinate 202,845 downwards.
ACAAGCAAAATACGGATGTAGTAAACACAGATTTTGCAAAAGCCTTCGACAAATGTGACCATGGTGTATTAGTGAGCAAAATAAGTACAGTGGAAGTACTCTGTAAATGTCACAACTATCATTACCACTGTAAATGTCACAACTATCATTACCACTGTAAATGTCACAACTATCATTACCACTGTAAATGTCACAAGTATCATTACCACTGTAAATGTCACAAGTATCATTACCACTGTAAATGTCACAAGTATCATTACCACTGTAAATGTCACAACTATCACTACCACTGTAAATGGCACAGTTACCACTATTACTGTGAATGCCACTGCTACTACTACTGCTACTACTACTGCTACTACTACTACTACTACTACTACTACTACTACTACTACTACTATTACTACTACTACTAAAACTGCTACTACCACTACTACTACACAAAATGGTTTGAAAGGCAGATTGATACTCAACTTTCTCACAAACAGAAGCCTCAGTGTGACAGTGTGGACAGTAACATCAGAGTGCCACAGTGGAAAGCTCTCTTCCTCAGGACACAAGACTCACCCCTGTTCTTCCTCGTTCTCATGGCCAGACGACTCAAGCAGATGATACCAGAGTTTTGTAAGAGAGAGAGAGGCATCCACTTGACACAGCTGATCTCTGTGCTGATATATGTCACATAAACTATTTGATAATGAAGACAAATTTGATTCTCCACTATGGAAATATTGAGGAAATAAAAACTGGATCAGAGTGTAAAACACGAACCACTCAGAGTGGATAAGTAATGAGAGGTACTTTTGAGTGATAACTGCAGATGTTATGTTCAAGGATCACTACAGTGTTATTATCACAACCAAATTTAAAATATTAGGCTGGATAATTCGAACCTTGAAAACAAGAGATGCCAGACCAGTTATGATACTCTTTACGTCACTTGTTAGCTCTAGACTGGAATATTGTTGTATACTAACAGAACCTTCACTGCTCATACATGTAAATTACTGGGAACACTTGAAGTCCCTCAAACTTTACATCCTGGAACGTGGGTGAGAGATACATTATAATTTACACCTAAAAAATTCTGGAGGGGTTGGTACCAAATTTCCACACTGAAATCACTCCCAACGATAGCAAGAAGCTCGACAGACTATGAAAAATGCCCCCAGTGAGAGAAAACTTAATATATGTAAATGGACCACAACATTACCACAGCCTGCCTCCATACATACATAAGGATAACTACTAACAGACCCCTGCCTCTCTTTAAGAGGACTGCATGCAGCTAGCAACAACGGCCTAGTTGATTGTACCGTCAGTCGGGAGGCCTGGTCTGGGACCGAGCCTCTGGAGAAGGTGGGGTGACCCCCTGATTCTGCTTCAGAGAACTACTACAGGACCTGTAACAGTAGCAGAGTACCTGGAGATATGGAAGGTGTTGTTACTGCTGAAGGTGATGGCTGAGAGCAGCAGTCATCTTCCACTGGCACCACTGTCAGTGCTATCATAACAATGATTGCTCATTATGTGAGGAGGACGTCGCTCAGGTAGCAACTCCACGCTGACACGCCTCCGTGGGTACATTCTTGAGGTAATGGGACAGACCACGTCAGCCCCCACACACCCTCGAATTACTCCTGCCACTCATAACATTCATAATGTGTGAGAACATTTTTTTTTTTTGAGCATTCCGCTTCATTTCCAGATTCGTAGAATTCTGTATTTATCATATATAGTAAGAAACCACTATCTCTTCTACACTTTCGTATTTGATGGAGAAACATTGGACACAGTTATTGTCCTAGTCATTGAAAATTACTGAAAAGATTGATGGACTGATTACATCGACTCAAGGCTGAGGGACTGATTACCTCAAACTCCTCCTGTTCTTCACCATTCTCCTTTGTATTGGACTGATGAAGCCACTGTGTGGCGAAAAATTTCCTCATTAAAGATACCCAAGTGTTGCACATGTGTCTAATTTATCAAGCTCAATGCTGATGTCGTGTTCACTGTTTTTTGGATAAAGATATCAACAAGTGCGACCATGGTGTGACTGCGCACATAATGTGCGGAAAATGAACGACTGGAATAGTGAGCAGATGGATATTTAACTTCTTAACAAATGAAACCCAGAGAGTAGTAGTAAACAGAGAGAAGTCAGAGGCTGCCACAGTGAAAAGCTCTGTTCCTCAAGGCACAGTACTCACCCCACTGTTGTTTCTCATTCTTACGAGTATATCCAAAACTGACGAGGACATAAATCATAGCACCTTAACATACTTTGCTGATGACACCAGAATCTATATGAAAGTGACGTCCGTCGAAGACACAGTGAATGTGCAAGCAGATATACATCAAGCCTTCCAGTGGACCTCAGACAACAATATAATGTTTAACAAGGACAAGTTGTCGAAGAATGGAAGAAATAAAGATTGTAATGGAGTATAGGACAAACTTATATTATTCGGTAGCGCAAAAGTCCCATGTGCAAGACTTGGGAGTAATGATGCCAGAAGATTTTACATTCAAAGATCACAACACTGTTTCCATTGCTACGACAAGGAAAATGATAGGCTGGATAACTGGAACTTTTAAGACTGAACTACTGGGAGCACTTGAAGTTTGGAACGTAGGCGAGAAAAGTACATAATCTGCACCTGGAAAATCCTGAAGGAACTGGTCTCAAACCTGAACACTGGAAGACTGTGCAAGGAAGCGACGAGTACACTGTGGGAGAACTTAGTGAGTGTCAGAGGTCTCCGACTCTTCAATGCTCTCCCTTTGTGCATACGAAGTACCAACAAACCTCTGGCTGTCTTTAAGAAAGAACTGGAAAAGTTCCTCAAATCAGTGCCTGATTACTCGGACTGTGGTTCATACGTTAAATTGAGTGCGACCAGTAGTAACAGCCTGGTTGGTTAAGCCTTGATCCTCCAGGAGGTCTGGTCTGGGACAAGGGCTGCGGGAGCGTTGACCCCTAGAAGCTTCCTTCAGGTATCCCATCTAATGTTAACGTCATGTTAAAGTTTGTGTGGATAATATCTCTTGGTATCGTGGTAGGGAACGAGAGTCAGGATAAAGCTCTACACAGAAGAATGTTGTTCCAGTGAAAGATTCAACCTTGGTGTCTTACTGTCAACAGCTCTCCTTGTGTGCTACTGTCAACAGCTCTCCTTGTGTGCTACTGTCAACAGCTCTCCTTATGTGCTACTGTCAACAGCTCTCCTTGTGTGCTACTGTCAACAGCTCTCCTTGTGTGCTACTGTCAACAGCTCTCCTTGTGTGCTACTGTCAACAGCTCTCCTTGTGTGCTACTGTCAACAGCTCTCCTTGTGTGCTACTGTCAACAGCTCTCCTTGTGTGCTACTTTCAACAGCTCTCCTTGTGTGCTACTGCCAACAGCTCTCCTTGTGTGCTACTGTCAACAGCTCTCCTTGTGTGCTACTGTCAACAGCTCTCCTTGTGTGCTACTGTCAACAGCTCTCCTTGTGTGCTACTGTCAACAGCTCTCCTTGTGTGCTACTGTCAACAGCTTTCCTTGTGTGCTACTGTCAACAGCTCTCCTTGTGTGCTACTGTAAACAGCTCTCCTTGTGTGCTACTGTCAACAGCTCTCCTTGTGTGCTACTGTCAACAGCTCTCCTTGTGTGCTACTGTCAACAGCTTTCCTTGTGTGCTACTGTCAACAGCTCTCCTTGTGTGCTACTGTCAACAGCTTTCCTTGTGTGCTACTGTCAACAGCTCTCCTTGTGTGCTACTGTAAACAGCTTTCCTTGTGTGCTACTGTCAGCAGTTCTGAGTGATAGTGCTACAAGCAGTGATAGTGGTACAAGCAGTGATAGTGCTACAAGCAGTGATAGTGCTACAAGCAGTGATAATACTACAAGCAGTGATAGTGCTACAAGCAGTGATAGTGCTACAAGCAGTGATAGTGCTACAAACAGTGATAGTGCTACAAGCAGTGATAATACTACAAGCAGTGATAGTGCTACAAGCAGTGATAGTGCTACAAGCAGTGATAGTGCTACAAGCAGTGATAGTGCTACAAGCAGTGATAGTGCTACAAGCAGTGATAGTGCTACAAGCAGTGATAATACTACAAGCAGTGATAGTGCTACAAGCAGTGATAGTGCTACAAGCAGTGATAGTGCTACAAGCAGTGATAGTGCTACAAGCAGTGATAGTGCTACAAGCAGTGATAGTGCTACAAGCAGTGATAATACTACAAGCAGTGATAGTGCTCAAGCAGTGATAGTGCTACAAGCAGTGATAGTGCTACAAGCAGTGATAGTGCTACAAGCAGTGATAGTGCTACAAGTAGTGATAGTGCTACAAGCAGTGATAGTGCTACAAGCAGAGTGATAGTGCTACAAGCAGAGTGATAGTGCTACAAGCAAAGTATAAGCAAAGTATGATTGAAACAGAGAGTGTATGAATGAAACAGAGGGTGTATGAATGAAACAGAGGGTGTATGAATGAAACAGAGGGTGTATGAATGAAACAGAGGGTGTATGAATGAAACAGAGGGTGTATGAATGAAACAGAAGGTGTATGAATGAAACAGAGGGTGTATGAGTATAAAACAGAGGGTGTAGGGAACAAAGGGTGTAGGGAACAGAGGGTGTATGATACAGAGGGTGTATGATACAGAGGGTGTATGATACAGAGGGTGTATGAAATAGAGGGTGTATGATACAGAGGGTGTATGAAACAGGGTGTATGATACAGAGGGTGTATGATACATAGGGTGTATGATACAGAGGGTGTATGATACAGAGGGTGTATGATACAGAGGGTGTATGAAATAGAGGGTGTATGATACAGAGGGTGTATGAAACAGAAGGTGTATGAAACAGAGGGTGTATGAAACAGAGGGTGTATGATACAGAGGGTGTATGATACAGAGGGTGTATGATACAGAGGGTGTATGATACAGAGGGTGTATGATACAGAGGGTGTATGATACAGAGGGTGTATGATACAGAGGGTGTATGATACAGAGGGTGTATGATACAGAGGGTGTATGATACAGAGGGTGTATGAAACAGAGAGTGTATGATACAGAGTGTATGATACAGAGGGTGTATGATACAGAGAGTGTATGATACAGAGGGTGTATGATACAGAGGGTGTATGATACAGAGGGTGTATGAAACAGAGAGTGTATGATACAGAGAGTATGATACAGAGGGTGTATGATACAGAGGGTGTATGATACAGAGGGTGTATGATACAGAGGGTGTATGAAACAGAGGGTGTATGATACAGAGGGTGTATGAAACAGAGTGTATGATACAGAGGGTGTATGAAACAGAGGGTGTATGATACAGAGGGTGTATGAAACTGTATGAATGAAACAGTCCCAGCCCAGCCACCTTTAATGTACATTTACCTTTGTTGTATTTTGAGAGTTTCCTTACTCCCGCAGCCTAGCAATGGGCCAGGCTTGTGTGGTGCCTACCTGGTCAACCAGGCTGTTGTTGCTAGCGTCCGGCTGACCTACATATCCATCACAGACTGGTTGATCTGGCACTTGGCGGAGGCATTTGCCTAGTTGTTCCTTTTGAAGACTTATACATTTGTTCCAGCACAGTTTCTGATATCTGCTGGTAAGATTTTGAATAGTCTTGGCCTATGGTTGTTAAAACATTGAAATCTGTCACCGTTAACCGTGATGTTGTCCCGCAGGTTTTCTTTGTCTAATAACGAGGATATTTGTGTTTATATCTATGTTGTGTTATGAGGGGGTAAGAAACAACAGAGGCGCCAGGACAGTGCCTTGGGGTACCAAGCTTTTTGCTTTTCTAATTCTGGATTTTGCTCTTGTTTACTACTACTCCTCTTTATGTTCTGTTTGCGAGAAAGCTGAATTTCCATTTTCCTGTTTTCCCCGTTATGCCTATCATTCTCGTATTATGTGTAACACATGATCACAACTGACAGTACCTTTGCGAAATCCGTGTAGACCACAATCAGTGTTATGGTCCAGTGATCATCACTGACCTTGCACAAGACACACACGAGACCAGGGAAAAAAACACTCTCACAAACAACTTGGCCAGGTAGATTGTATACCCGGGTGCTTCTAGGAAGCTGCAGGTACAAGAGGACTTCCCCGGCAGGAAATATCAGAGAGGAGCCACACCAGACGTCTGTCGCCAGCCTTCACTCCTGACGTAACTCAAATTCCACTTTCACAATGCCTCTTCCCTGACGTGAAATTACTTTCACCTTTTAATAATAATAATAATAATGATAATAATAATAATAATAATAATATTATTATTATTATTATTATTATTATTATTATTATTATTATTCAGAAGCCTACAGTTCATAGAGGTTTGGAATTTAATGTATATTTTGTTATGCCTGGTGCCACGTCTGGTGCCACGGAGCTCGCTCAGTGACCCCAGAGTGCCAGATGGAGGACCCAACCTGGCAATGAGTGACCCACATGGGTTTATGTTCCATGTAATACATTCTACAACAATCAGTGAAGAGATCAGACACTCAAAGTACAATACATACGTGTAAGTCACCCATTCATGTACTGAAAACCTGGCTCACACCTCACCTCGGTTACACCTCACCTGGCTCACACCTCACCTGGCTTACACCTCACCTGGCTCACACCTCACCTGGCTCACACTTCACCTGGCTCACTCCTCACCTGGCTCACACCTCACCTGGCTTACACCTCACCTGGATCATACCTCACCTGGCTCACACCTCAACTGGCTTACACCTCACCTGGCTTACACCTCACCTGGCTCACTCCTCACCTGGCTCACTCCTCACCTGGCTCACTCCTCACCTGGCTCACACCTCACCTGGCTTACACCTCACCTGGATCATACCTCACCTGGCTCACACCTCAACTGGCTTACACCTCACCTGGCTTACACCTCACCTGGCTCACTCCTCACCTGGCTCACTCCTCACCTGGCTCACTCCTCACCTGGCTCACACCTCACCTGGCTTACACCTCACCTGGCTTACACCTCACCTGGCTCATACCTCACCTGGCTCACACCTCACCTGGCTCACATCTCATCTGGCTCACACCTCATCTGCTTCACACTTCATCTAGCCAGAGTTATGCTGGCTTATCACCAGAGGTGTAGTCAGCCGCACACCACTAGAGGTGTGGTCATCGCCACACCACCGGAGGTGTGGTCAGTGCCACCCCACCGGAGGTGTGGTCATCGCCACACCACCGGAGGTGTGGTCATCGCCACACCACCGGAGGTGTGGTCAGTGCCACACCACCGGAGGTGTGGTCAGTGCCACACCACCGGAGGTGTGGTCAGTGCCACACCACCGGAGGTGTGGTCAGTGCCACACCACTACAGTTGTGGTCAGTGCCACACCTCTCATCACTGTCATCTTCCATAAGCACATAGTCTTCCATATAACAAGTTGTTTATATAAATATTAGTGAGAGAGGGAGAGAGAGAGAGTGAGAGAGAGAGGTTTTAAGATCTGAGTTACAGGGCAGTGTGTTTACTCACCTGTTTGTGGTTGCAGGGGTTGATCCACAGCTTCTGGCCCCGCCTTTTCGCTGGTCGCTACTAAGTGTGTGTGTTAGTGTGTGTGTTAGTGTGTGTGTGTGTGTGTGTGTGTGTGTTAGTGTGTTAGTGTGTGTGTGTGTGTGTGTGTAGATTACATAAACAGAAGACTTGACTATAACAATGAGAGTAAATTGTGGATGATAATTTAATAACAGGGAAGCGAGGCGTGGAAGGAGAGGGAGAGAGAGAGAGGAGGGACACTGTGGGGGAGTGTGGGAGTGAAGGAGGGTGAGGGAGTGCGTGGGGGTGACGGAGTTTGTGAGGGAGGGGGAGTGTGTGGGGGTGAGGGACAGTGTGAGGATGGGGAAGTGTGTGGGGGTGAGGGATAGTGTAAGGATGGGGAGTGTGTGGGGTGAGGGATAGTGTGAGGATGAGGGAGTGTGTGGGGTGAGGAATAGTGTGGGGTGAGGAATAGTGTGGGGTGCTGGAGTGTGTGGGGGTGAGGGATAGTGTGTGGATGGGGGAGTATGTAGGGGTAGGGATAGTGTGAGGATGGGGGTGAGGGATAGTGTGGGGGTGCTGGAGTGTGTGGGGTGAGGGACAGTGTGTTGATGGGGAATGTGTAGGGGTAGGGATAGTGTGGGGATGGGAGACTGTGGGGGTGAGGGATAGTGTGAGGATGGGGGAGTGTGTGAGGGTGAGGGATAGTGTGAGGATGGGGGAGTGTTTGGGGGTGAGGGATAGTGTGAGGATGGGGGAGTGTGTGGGGGTGAGGGATAGTGTGAGGATGGGGGAGTGTGTGGGGGTGAGGGATAGTGTGAGGATGGGGGAGTGTGTGGGGGTGAGGGATAGTGTGAGGATAGGGAGTGTGTAGGGGTGAGGGATAGTGTTAAGATGGGGAGTGTGGGGGTGAGGATGGGGGAGTGGGGGAGGGAGGAAGGTTGTTATCACTGTGTCTTCTTCTGTCAACTAACACTCAAGGTTCTGACACTAATAATGATAACACTTCTTACCACCATTAATGTTAAACTCTTGTAACTCTCTCATCACCCTCCTATTATTATTATTGTTATTATTATTATTATTATTATTATTATTATTATTATTATTTATTTATTATTATTATTATTATTATTATTATTATTATTGTTGTTGTTATTATTATTATTATTATTATTTATTATTATTATTATTATTTATTATTATTATTATTATTATTATTATCATCATCATCATCATCGTCATACCTAGGGGGGTGAGGGGGATCATACAGGGTCAGCTGATTGATCTCTTTGCCAAGTTTTAAAGTTTTCTCAGATTTTGTTACTGTTGTACTGCTATGTAGTACATTGTGTACAGTATTATGTAGTACCAGAAACACACACACTATCCTTCCTAAACCTCTCCTTTAATTCTCTCCGGCCCTGGCAAGTTACTGCAAAATGATGTCTTCAGAATTATTCTTGGCTGTCCTGAGTTAACCAAGGTTAGTAATATACGGAAGGAGCTTGATGTTCCTGGTATCAGTGATAATATTACTGTACTTGGTATTAGAATGTTGAGAGATGAACAGACACTGTCACTACTAATCTAACTAAATGTCTAGAAGTAAATACACATAGATCTAAGTGGGTTGTGAAAAACAGGCAATTATAAATATTACGTCTTATAACCTTCATGAACTGTATCACTGTAGACAACAAGAGCATTTCACCTCTCCATGGAAAATTTGTTTATTTAATATCACATACCAGCAAGCCCCTCCTCAAGAACAAATTTTTAGCTTAACTGGTATAATTTATCACAAGTTGTATACACTGATGGATCTAAGCAGGAGTCTACTGGCAGGGCTACATCTGCTTTTGTTGTCACCTCCTTAGTTAGCAACTATACCAACTATGTTGAGTTAGGCATAAAAATTAACAACTGGGCGTCTACACTGCAAACTGAATTGTTTGCCATCCTAATGGCGGTAAAGTTAACTTATGACACTGAGCTTGATTCTGTGATTATTGCTGATTCTGTGTCATCACTGAAGGTTCTTGACTCACAACTTGCTCACTGGAGAAGCCAGGTATAGATACTCAAAAATCCGGGAAAAATGAATTATTATACAATTGTTATGGACTTTATCTCACTTGATCTCTCCTACATGAGTTGATATATTAAGCAGATATCCAACGGATATATGAATGAATGGACACAAGTGCTTATACTTATGATATCTTTATTGGATCCTGAGCCCAGGGTTCCAGCACCGTAGCGGATCTATCACTGATGTTCTGAGAGTATGATCTTATGTCCTATCATCCACAAATATCTTAAATTTGTTTGAAGCATTTAAGACAAATTGTAGATATAAATCCAGATGCACTTCTGTTATCCCTTTTGGAGCCTAGGTCTTTTGTGTATCCATCTGCTGTTGTGCTACCCTCCACAGGATGGGTTTGTGGTGCACAATAAACTAGCCACTACCGTCCACAGGATAGATAGTGAGTGCTTTGTAAAGTAGCCACTTCGGTGGCAAAATAAAAAAAAATATCTTCCAATTTCATTCTTGTCTTCTTGTCCTCTCAGCATCTTCACTGTGACCCTTGTCCTCTCTTCTCATTTCTCCTTGCCTGCTTCCTCCACCTCTCCTTCCTGCCCACCTTTCCTACCTCCAGCCTCTCTCGTTTCATTCCCCCCCTACACCCCATCCCCCTCTCCCTCTCCCAGCATGATAGCAACAAAAGCTATGAAGGTTTTATCAGCTTGGAACCCATTAACATAAGACTTATAGAGGTTTCACAACGACAAAGGGAGAGTTTTATAGGATCTCAACCCTGCAAGACAAGTGCTTAATGGGATCCAAACCTTTTAAAGTCAGTGGCTGCTAAGGTGTGACTTCTATTAAGACACTTCAATACTTAGGCTTCACCTCGTCCTTAAAGAGGATTCACAATATACATATAGGTGGTTTTATTCTGGTAAATATATTCTCTGGGAAGACTTTTATAAATTCCTAAAATATTCGTAAATATTTCACTATTTCACTTGGAATGGAAGGTTTCAGTACAAATAAGAAAATTACCGAAAATTGCTGAAAATTACTGTCGACAGTGAAGAAAAACACGGGTTTCGTAAAAGGGTTCTTATTGAGACGCTGATGATCACAGAAGACAGTGATAACAATTATGAAGTATAACCTGAGTGATGACTCTGCAGCAGACAGTCGTCATCACCACCAGACTGATAATAACTAGTTGATAGTTCTTACACCACCTTATGACTGTGTTTCACTCTAGTTACCATGTATATATATATATATATATATATATATATATATATATATATATATATATATATATATATATATATATCAATAACAACACTGCGCTAGCCAGGGTTCGAACCCATGTTGTACTGGCCCGTCATTGTGAGCAAGAACCACATGACGCCTTAAACCACAGGACTACCCAATCCTAGGATTGGGTAGTCCTGTGGACAATAAACACATTGCCCTAGGAGAATGTGTTTATTGTCCTAGGACAATAAGCACATTGTCCTAGGACAATAAGCACAGTGGTGGGGTCCCAGAACTGCTACACTCTGAATATCCAGTTGGCTGGTCGAGAGGGCACGACACAGTTGTTTGACGAACGTTGAATAAATTGTAACATACTCGGGGTATAACACAAGTGTTTCACCTTAACACTTGTAACCTTAACCAGTTAAGGTTACACAAGTCAGACTGGGTGTGCAAGAGCTGGTGTACCTCACACAAGCCTCACCTCACTCACCTCACTCACCTCGTTCACTTCTGCCTCATCAAGGAAGTTCAGACAAACACCAGCTTAAATAACCTCTTCAATATTTTAATACCTTATCTCACTTAAATTACAAAAGTGGCGTGAAGGAGCCTTATTATCCTCAATGGCAACTTAAGTTGACTTCTTGCAGGTATAACCACTTAGTTGGCCACATTGCATCCAATACTTCTCCGTGGATAATAAGAAGAAAGATGAAAGGGGAAATGCGTGTAGTATATCAGTACTCGATATTACTGACATTATTAAATAAATGGGTTTGTAAAATGTATTTTCACCCTACCTGCCCCTCGGGGCAATTACTGACCCTGACACCTGCGGCAGGGTGCCACATCCGGTGCCGTTATCACGTACCTCTACCCACCTTGTTATCATGTGTTGTGTAAAATGTCTTGAGTTACCGCCCGACCATCCTTACTTCCCTCCTTCTCTTCCTCCTCCCCCTACACCCTCCCCTTCCCCCCTCCCCCTCCTTCCCCTACTCCCCAATCTATTTCCAACAGGAAGATGAGGTCAAGACGATGAAGAAAAATAATGTTATCTAGAGACTTTGATATCTGATAAGAGTTGTTATCTAACAGGTTATTGGTTGTAGGTGGAGGGGTGCCTGGGTGGGGAGAGGATGGAGGTATGGGGAGGAGGTATGGCGAAGAGGTATGGGGAGGAGGTATGAGAGAGGAGGTATGGGGAGGAGGTATGAGAGAGGAGGTATGGGAGAGGAGGTATGAGAGAGGAGGTATGAGAGAGGAGGTATGGAAGAGGAGGTATGGGAGAGGAGTTATGAGAGAGGAGGTATGGGAGAGGAGGTATGAGAGAGGAGGTATGGGAGAGGAGGTATGGGAGAGGAGGTATGAGAGAGGAGGTATGAGAGAGGAGGTATGGGGAGGAGGTATGAGAGAGGAGGTATGGGAGAGGAGGTATGAGAGAGGAGGTATGGGAGAGGAGTTATGGGAGAGGAGGTATGGGAGAGGAGGTATGGGAGAGGAGGTATGGGAGAGGAGGTATGGGGAGGAGGTATGAGAGAGGAGGTATGGGAGAGGAGGTATGGGGAGGAGGTATGGGAGAGGAGGTATGGGGAGGAGGTATGGGGAGGTGTGGGAGAGGAGGTATGGGGAGGAGGTATGGGAGAGGCTAGGAGGTATATGAGAGGAAGGAGAGGGAATTGGAGAGAGGGAAAAAGTAATTGGAAAGAGGTTAAAAGGAAGGGGAGAGGGGAGAAAGAAGGAATTGGAGAAGAGAGAGGGGAGAGGGGAGAAGGAAGGGGGTTGGATTTGAGTGGGAGAGGGGTTGGATTTGAGTGGGACTCGCACATGAGTAAATAGAATTATCAAAGCTTGTTTCTTGGGTAGCATTGAAAATTGGGTTGAGCAAATATTCTGTTAGTGGGACGGATTGTGAAGGATCTGCCTAGTATGGGCCAACAGGCCTGCTGCAGTGTTCCTCCTTTCTTATGTTCTTATGTTATGTTCTTATGAGAGGGGAGAAGGAAGGGAGAGAGGGTATACTCCCTATTTATACTGCTTGTAGTGTTGTATTCACCAGTGTTCCACTGAAGACTCTTGTACAGGTGAAACGTTGCAGCTGTGTGTTGCAGCCGTGTATTGCAACCGTGTGTTTCAACCGTGTGTTTCAACCGTGTGTTGCAACCGTGTGTTGCAGCCATGTGTTGCAACCGTGTGTTGCAGTCATGTCTTAGTTATCATCATTACTGCAGTGTAGAAACGACGAGTGAGCTGAAGACCATCATCACTGGCTTGACTAAAGACCATCATCACTGGCTTGACAAGAGACCATCATCACTGGCTTGACTAAAGACCATCATCACTGGCTTGACAAGAGACCATCATCACTGGCTTGACTAAAGACCATCATCACTGGCTTGACAAGAGACCATCATCACTGGCTTGACTAAAGACCATCATCACTGGCTTGACAAGAAACCATCATCACTGGCTTGACAAGAGACCATCATCACTGGCTTGACTAAAGACCATCATCACTGGCTTGACTAAAGACCATCATCACTGGCTTGACTAAAGATCATCATCACTGGCTTGACAAGAGACCATCATCACTGGCTTGACAAGAGACCATCATCACTGGCTTGACAAGAGACCATCATCACTGGCTTGACTAAAGACCATCATCACTGGCTTGACTAGAGACCATCATCACTGGCTTGACTAAAGACCATCATCACTGGCTTGACAAGAGACCATCATCACTGGCTTGACAAGAGACCATCATCACTGGCTTGACAAGAGACCATCATCACTGGCTTGACAAGAGACCATCATCACTGGCTTGACTAGAGACCATCATCACTGGCTTGACTAGAGACCATCATCACTGGCTTGACTAGAGACCATCATCACTGGCTTGACAAGAGACCATCATCACTGGCTTGACAAGAGACCATCATCACTGGCTTGACAAGAGACCATCATCACTGGCTTGACAAGAGACCATCATCACTGGCTTGACAAGAGACCATCATCACTGGCTTGACAAGAGACCATCATCACTGGCTTGACAAGAGACCATCATCACTGGCTTGACTAGAGACCATCATCACTGGCTTGACAAGAGACCATCATCACTGGCTTGACAAGAGACCATCATCACTGGCTTGACAAGAGACCATCATCACTGGCTTGACAAGAGACCATCATCACTGGCTTGACAAGAGACCATCATCACTGGCTTGACAAGAGACCATCATCACTGGCTTGACTAGAGACCATCATCACTGGCTTGACTAGAGACCATCATCACTGGCTTGACAAGAGACCATCATCACTGGCTTGACAAGAGACCATCATCACTGGCTTGACTAGAGACCATCATCACTGGCTTGACAAGAGACCATCATCACTGGCTTGACAAGAGACCATCATCACTGGCTTGACAAGAGACCATCATCACTGGCGTGACAAGAGACCATCATCACTGGCTTGACTAGAGACCATCATCACTGGCTTGACAAGAGACCATCATCACTGGCTTGACAAGAGACCATCATCACTGGCTTGACAAGAGACCATCATCACTGGCTTGACAAGAGACCATCATCACTGGCTTGACAAGAGACCATCATCACTGGCTTGACAAGAGACCATCATCACTGGCTTGACTAGAGACCATCATCACTGGCTTGACTAAAGACCATCATCACTGGCTTGACTAGAGACCATCATCACTGGCTTGACTAGAGACCATCATCACTGGCTTGACTAGAGACCATCATCACTGGCTCTCCATCCCATCATTTTCCTTGCGGTGGTGACAGTAGATCTGACATCATCACTCGGAGATCATCACTCCGTGCTAATGTATGGTGTCAGGTGGTGTTATGCCCCGTCCCAGTTTCAATTCTTTCTTCTGGAAAATTTGCCCCATTGACCGTCATGGTGTTTTGAGTGACCCAATGGAATACTTGCTTAATATCAGCTTGGAGATGTGTTGTGTCCTCAGTGGATCACACTCCTGAAAATTCTAGTTTAGAGTACAAAATTCTAGTTTAGAGTACAAAATTCTAGTTTAGAGTACAAAATTCTAGTTTAGAGTACAAAATTCTAGTTTAGAGTACAAAATTCTAGTTTAGAGTACAAAATTCTAGTTTAGAGTACAAAATTCTAGTTTAGAGTACAAAATTCTAGTTTAGAGTACAAAATTCTAGTTTAGAGTACAAAATTTTATTTTAGTGTACAAAATTCTAGTTTAGAGTACAAAATTCTAGTTTAGAGTACAAAATTCTAGTTTAGAGTACAAAATTCTAGTTTAGAGTACAAAATTCTAGTTTAGAGTACAAAATTTTATTTTAGTGTACAAAATTCTAGTTTAGAGTACAAAATTCTAGTTTAGAGTACAAAATTCTAGTTTAGAGTACAAAATTCTAGTTTAGAGTATAAAATTCTAGTTTAGAGTACAAAATTCTAGTTTAGAGTACAAAATTCTAGTTTAGAGTACAAAAGATAAGGTGGTGTGACTTGTGTCTCTGTGTCGGAGATGAAAATGACTTCTTCAGGGCTTCAGGGTCAAGTAAGGTTAAGGTTATATAAGAAATTTCAGAGATGTTGACCTATAATTATGTGCGAGAAAATCATTTTGATTGTCAGTCTTTGTAGTTTGAAGCTTACCGACCAGCGAGTCGCAGTGTGACTTTTGTTTTTCACTCCTTTGTTGTAATCAGTGTTCGGGTGCGTCTCTTTTAACCAAGGGTCAAGTATTAAATACGGCTTTTGTCATGGATTTTGTATATGAGAAAAAGTAATTTGTGTGTCACTTTTATTAATGGCTCTTTTGTTCCCTCTGTCTCACCTGTGGAGCGAGTTACTAAACATATACTGGAGTGCAGAACATTGCAAGCTCCTGATGATGTGTTGATTGTAACACGAAAGGCCTAGAGCTATCCTTCAACTCCCCCCAGTGGTTGCTTTGCATCTTGTATCGCTTGTTCACGATATTTGCATAATATACTGGAGCATAGCTATACCAGTACACAGCTCTATGAACACGCAGTACACACACATCTCGTCTGACAATAGTCGTTTTATGGAGGCAAGCCCAAGAGCTGGAGCTCAACACCTACCAGCTCAGCTGGTAATACCAGAGCACCTAGCTCTGGTGGAGTAACTAAAATAGTTCGTGACAAGAGAGGAAATCCTCGGTGTGACTCACGGTGGTGAGGGAGGCTGTACCACCGTGCTGGCAGAAGATGACCAACACTATATACCCAGTAATGGTTAAACTGTATTCTGCTACCCTCCCTCACCCTTCCCTCATCTCCCCTCACCCTCCCTTATCTTCCCCCCCTCTCGCTCCACCCTCCACACCACCCTACCTCACTCTCCCCACCACCACTACCACCAACTACAACACAGGAAATCACTTGACACGTAGAGATTAGGTAAACATCAGAGGTATGGTTGAGACCTTGGGTCTGTCCAGCATGCCTTGCCTGGGTCCTGGGTCCTCTCCTAGCACTTATCTTAGCTACACTATGTCCCAGCACGTGTCCTGTCTACACTATATTCCAGTACATGTCCTAGCTACACTATATCCAAGTACGTGTCCTAGCTACACTGTCCCAGTACGTGTCCTAGCTACACTGTCCCAGTACGTGTCCTAGCTACACTGTCCCAGTACGTGTCCTAGCCACACTATATCCCAGTACGTGTCCTAGCTACACTGTCCCAGTACGTGTCCTAGCTACACTATATCCCAGTACGTGTCCTAGCTACACTGTCCCAACTCGTGTCTTATCTACATTATATCCCAGTAAGTGTCCTAGCTACACTATATCCTAGTACGTGTCCTAGCTACACTATATCCCAGTACGTGTCCTAGCTACACTATATCCCAGTACGTGTCCTAGCTACACTATATCCCAGCACGTATCCTGTCTACACTATATCCCAGTACATGTCCTAGCTACACTATATCCCAGTACGTGTCCTAGCTACACTATATCCCAGTACGTGTCTTAGCTACACTGTCCCACCTCGTGTCCTATCTACACTATATCCCAGTACGTGTCCTAGCTACACTATATACCAGTACGTGTCCTAGCTACACTGTCCCAGCTCGTGTCCTATCTACACTATATCCCAGTACGTGTCCTAGCTACACTATATCCTAGTACGTGTCCTAGCTACACTATATCCCATTACGTGACCTAGCTACACTATATCCCAGTACGTGTCCTAGCTACACTATATCCCAGTACGTGTCCTAGCTACACTATATCCCATTACGTGACCTAGCTACACTATATATCAGTACGTGTCCTAGCTACACTATGTCCCAGTACGTGTCCTAACTACACTATATTCCAGCACGTATCGTAGCTATACTATATCGCAGTACGTGTCCTACCTACACTATATAAGCACGTATCTTAGTTACATTGTATCACAGCACGTGTCCTAGCTACACTATCCCAGCACGTGTCCTAACTACACTATATTCCAGCACGTTTCCTAGCTACACTATATCCCAGCACGTGTCTTAGCTCAATACTGTTTTAAGATTGGTCGTTTTTGTCTAAATCAAATATTGACTTATTTTCTCAGTGTGTCTGAGTTAATATACCAGATGCAAGAAGTTGTCAACAGAGTATTCCAGTGCGCAGAGGAGAATAACATAACGTTCAGTGGTGACAAGTTCCGGTTACTTAGATATGGAATAAATATCTAGGCAGGCGAAATTGCAGACCTGTAGAATGTACAGAGAATTTTCACTGCACGTATAAGTACAATAAAGCACCTAAATTACTGGGAACGGTTGAAGTCCTTTGACCTGTACTCCGTGGAACGTAGGCGATAAAGATACATGGTAATATACACTTGGAAAATCCTAGAGGGACTCCAAAGGGACACTGTATTTTAATGGCAAGATCATAACCATTAGAACGAAAGGAAAATTTGAAGGACCTGGGAGTAATAATGTCAGCTGACCTGCTTAAGGAACACCGTAGGGCAAAAGTCACGACAGCCAGGAGGATGACGAAGGTGGATAATGAGAACTTTCATAACAGGGGAAATAACACCAGTGATGACACTTTAAAAATCGCTTGTAGTTTTGGTCAGTTGCCTTCTCTGATTTACCTTTGGTACCTGGAGTTTACCTGGAGAGAATTCCATGGGTCAACGCCTCCGCGGCCCGGTCTGTGACCAGGCCTCATGTTGGACCAGAGCCTGATCAACCAGGTAAATCAGAGAAGGCAACTGATTTCCCACAGACGGCACCATTTGGGGCAGAAGAGATGTCATTGCTGGGACAGATATGGAGACCATTGACGACCCGCATAGAGCCAATAAAGTATTTAAGTTACTGGGATCGCCTGATGGTCCTAAATATGTGCTCGCATGAGTGAGGTTAGACACATGATGGGACATACGTGGAGGGCAACTGAGGATTATAATAACGTACTGGAGTGAGAGATAGGTATGGGAGGTTTAAAGTAAACCCGGTGAAGGGTGGGGACGCCGTGGACACAATAGAGAAGCACTGTATCAACATCCGTGGCCCCAGACTGTTTGACAGATGTCAGAAACACTGCTGGAACAAGTGTGGAGGTCTTCAGGAGGAAACTGGATAAGTACCTCCTCCGAGTGCCGAATCAACCAGCCTGTGATGGATGTAGGGTAGCGGAATGCCAGCAGCAACAGCCTGGTTGACCAGGAGAGCACCAGACAAGCCTGGCCTAGGACCGGGCTCCGAGAGTAGAAAAACTCTCAAAACATCAATGGTTATCAAATGTTTACTTGTTTCCTCAGTGTATGAGTCAGTGTACTACTTGTTTAATTAATGTACAAGTCAGTGTACACACACACACACACATTGGCGACCTGTGAAGAAGCGGGGGCCGGGAGCTAAGACGACCCCTGCAACCACAATTAGGCGACTACAATTAGGTGAGTACTCACACACACACACACACACACACACACACACACACACACACACACACACACATATATATATATATATATATATATATATATATATATATATATATATATATATATATATATATATATATATATATATATATTTATTTATTTCCTGTTTATATCTAATAATCTTCACGTTTATATTTTGAATCTTGTCCTGGTTAAGAGAGAGAGAGAGAGAGAGAGAGAGAGAGAGAGAGAGAGAGAGAGAGAGAGGGGGGGGGAGAGAGAGGAGGTAAAAGGAGACGAGAGTTTTACAAGAGTTGCAAAAAGGTTCAAATTAGATGAACCTGATATCGTTCCCCCCCTCCCCTACTTCCCTAACCTTCCCTCTCATCACCCTTTTTATTCCCGGCCCTTTCCCTCGCTCCGTTTTCCTCCCCACCCATCATCCCTCTCTCCCCCACCCATCATCCCTCTCCTCTCACTACAGTAATCGCTGTTTATATGCTCAGCTTACTCAGCGAGTAAGACGACTACTTAACGAATTTCTTACTAAAATATACACCAACACCACTAGCAGTAGCACCAGCACCACCACTACCACAAGCAGCACCACCAGCAGCACCACTAGCAGTAGCACCAGCACCACCACTACCACAAGCAGCACCAGCAACACCACTAGCAGTAGCACCAGCAGCACCACTACCACAAGCACCACCAGCAGCACCACTACCACAAGCAGCACCACTACCACAAGCAGCACCAGCAACACCACTAGCAGTAGCACCAGCACCACCACTACCACAAGCAGCACCACCAGCAGCACCACTAGCAGTAGCACCAGCAGCACCACTACCACAAGCAGCACCACTACCACAAGCAGCACCAGCAACAGTAGCACCAGCAGCACCACTAGCAGTAGCACCAGCAGCACCACTACCACAAGCAGCACCAGCAACAGTAGCACCAGCAGCACCACTAGCAGTAACACCACTAGCAGTAGCACCAGCAGCACCACTACCACAAGCAGCACCACCAGCAGCACCACTAGCAGTAGCACCAGCAGCACCACTACCACAAGCAGCACCACTACCACAAGCAGCACCACCAGCAGTAGCACCAGCAGCACCACTACCACAAGCAGCACCACTAGCAGTAGCACCAGCAGCACCACTAGCAGTAGCACCAGCAGCACCACTACCACAAGCAGCACCACC
Organism: Cherax destructor; assembly: GCA_009830355.1. NCBI lineage: Eukaryota > Metazoa > Arthropoda > Malacostraca > Decapoda > Parastacidae > Cherax > Cherax destructor. Next base: position 182,900 of record WNWK01002000.1, on the reverse strand, counting down.
AACAGTAGCACCAGCAGCACCACTAGCAGTAGCACCAGCAGCACCACTACCACAAGCAGCACCACTACCACAAGCAGCACCACCAACAGTAGCACCAGCAGCACCACTAGCAGTAGCACCAGCAGCATCACTACCACAAGCAGCACCACTACCACAAGCAGCACCACTACCACAAGCAGCACCAGCAGCACCACTAGCAGTAGCACCAGCAGCACCACTACCACAAGCAGCACCACTAGCAGTACCACCAGCAGCACCACCAGCAGTAGCACCACCAGCAGCACCACCAGCAGTAGCACCACTAGCAGGAACACCAGTTTTGCAAAATGCTACATCTATTAGTTAATATATCTCCAGAGAATACTAGAAGGTCGACTTACTGATCCCCCTCTAGCAAGAGTTTGTTACTAAGAATTCTAGTTCAGTTATGCTGTATATTAGGCGGCTTCTCATTGGCGCTTCGAGATCACAACATGATGAGTACAAACCAGCTAAATAAAAGTTGAGATCTTTAATAACAAAGGTGCAGTAAAGGTTCTCTGTACACTCTCTAGATCTGCAGTTTCATCTGCCTTGAACGGAGATGTTAATGTACAGCAATATTTCAGCCTAGAGAGAACAAGTGATTTGAAAATGATCGTCACTGGCTTGGCATCTCTTGAATGTTCTCATTATCCATCCTATCATTTTTTTTGCAGTTGTGATCGTGGCACTGTTGTGATCCTTGAAAGTGAGATCCTCAGACATTACCACTCCCAGGTCCCTCACATTATTTTTCCGCTCTATTGTATGATCAGAGTTTGTAGTTTACTCAGTTCTAGTTATCTCCTCCAGTTTTCCATAACGGAATAGTTGGAATTTGTCTTCATTCAACATCATATTGTTCTCCGTTGCCCATTGGAAAACTTGGTTTATATCTTCTTGGAGGTTAACCGTGTCCTCAATAGATGACTCTCATGCAGATCCTAGTATTGTCTGCAAAGGATGACACGGTGCTGTGGATTATATCTCTGTCTATGTCTGATATGAGGATGAGGAACAGGATAGGGGCGAGTACTGTGCCTTGTGGAACAGCTTTTCACCATGGCAGCTTCCGATTTAACTTTGTTTACCACTACTCTTTGTGTTCGATTAAAATGTTGAAGATCCATCTACACACTTTGCCAGTTCGTTATGTGCTCATACAACCAGCAGCAGCACTACCCCATCACCACCGTCAGCACTACCACCAACACCACCAGCACCACCACTACCACCACCACCGTCACCACCTCAGCACTACCACCAGCACTACCATCAGCACCACTACCATCACCACCACCACCACCAGCACTACCACCAGCACTACCAGCACCACCATCAGCACCACCACCACCACCATCAGCACTACCAGCACCACCATTAGCACCACCACCACCACCATCAGCACCATCACCACCACCACCATCACCACGATCAGCACTACCACCACCATGAGCACTACCACCACCACCATTACCACCACCAACACCAATACCAGCAGCACCAGCATAACCACCACCACGAGCAGCACTACCAACACTACTAACACCATTAGCAGCAGCGCCACCACCACCACCATTAGCAGCAGCGCCACCACCACCACCATTAGCAGCAGCGCCACCACTACCAGCATAACCACCAGCAACACCACAACCAGCAGCCCCACCACCACCAGCAGCACCACCAACAGCACTACTAGCACCAGTAGCAATAGCAGCAGCGACACCAGTACCAGCAGTGTGAGAGTGTTCCAGCAATGTGTGAGTGTACCAACAGTGTGTGTACTGGCAGTGTGTGTTCCTGCAGTGTGTATTGGCAGTGTGAGTGTGTGCCAGCAGTGTGATTGTACCAGCAGTGTGTACCGGCAGTGTGAGTGTGCCAGCAGTGTGTGTGAGTGTACCAGCAGTGTGTGTACCAGTAGTGTGTGAGTGTACCAGCAGTGTGTGTACCGGCAGTGTGTGTACCGGCAGTGTGTGTACCGGCAGTGTGGGAGTGTACCAGCAGTGTGTACCGGCAGTGTGGGAGTGTACCAGCAGTGTGTACCGGCAGTGTGGGAGTGTACAAGCAGTGTGTACCGGCAGTGTGTGAGTGTACCAGCAGTGTGTGTACCGGCAGTGTGTGAGTGTACCAGCAGTGTGTGTACCGGCAGTGTGTGTACCGGCAGTGTGTGAGTGTACTAGCAGTGTGTGTACCGGCAGTGTGTGAGTGTACCAGCAGTGTGTGTACCGGCAGTGTGTGTACCGGCAGTGTGTGAGTGTACTAGCAGTGTGTGTACCGGCAGTGTGGGAGTGTACCAGCAGTGTGTACCGGCAGTGTGGGAGTGTACCAGCAGTGTGTACCGGCAGTGTGGGAGTGTACCAGCAGTGTGTACCGGCAGTGTGTGAGTGTACCAGCAGTGTGTGTACCGGCAGTGTGTGAGTGTACCAGCAGTGTGTGTACCGGCAGTGTGTGTACCGGCAGTGTGTGAGTGTACTAGCAGTGTGTGTACCGGCAGTGTGTGAGTGTACCAGCAGTGTGTGTACCGGCAGTGTGTGAGTGTACCAGCAGTGTGTGTACCGGCAGTGTGTGAGTGTACCAGCAGTGTGAGAGTGTACCAGCAGTGTTTTACAGGGTTGTAATTTAATATTTCTGAGGGTGGGTCGTGTGCCGGTATTGTGCGATGGGGAGGGATGAGGAGGGGAAGGGGTGAAGAGAGGGGCGGTGATGAAGTATTGCCAGTGATAACGCTGTTCACATGACTTGTGCTCTCTCGGCTTGAGTATTGTTCAGAGTTGATATCTCCGTCCATGGCAGGAGAGTCGTTACGGCTGGAACAGACGCAGAGATCATTTACGACCACCATAGAGCCAATACATTATTTAAATTACTGGGAACGCCCTAAAATCCCAGATATGTACTCACTGGAGCGGAGAAGATAGAGATACTTGAAAATATACTTTTGGAGATACTTGAGGGCTTGGTCTCAAACTTGCACAATAACATAAAATGCTGGAGTGAGAGATATGGGAGGAGACGCAAAATAAACCAGTGAAAGGCAGGGGCATCGTGGGAACAATAAGAAAGCACTGGGTCAGCATCCGCGGTCCCAGACTCTTCAACATTCTAACAGATGATGTCAGAAACATTGCTGGCACTACTTTAGAAGGCTTCAAAAAGAAACTCGATCAATATCTCAGCTAACTGCCAGATAAACCAGTCTGTGATGGCTGTGTGGCCAGTGAGCCGCCATCAGCAACAGCCTGGTTGACTAGGCAAGCACCAGACAAGCCTGACTCAGGGCTGAGCTGCGGGAGTAGAAAAAACTCTGGAAACAAGTGACAGGTATATCACAGGGATGAAGAAAGGGTTGGGGAGGTATTTTTACTGTATTACTAGTCATAAGAATTTAACAATGACAGCTTACTTATCTTTGATGATCTTCCAGCATACAGTCTTCCCTGTCCTCCTCCTCCTTCTATTATAATACACTAGCTTCTTGCATGGAAAATCAGTCGCCTCTTACGAGATCTTCAGATATACCACCGCTGACCGTAGATCCCGTGGCTAGTGGCATAATTATTTGTGGTTAGTGATTTTGCGCATAAGTGTTAAACTGTATATTCACTGTTATACAATGTATATACACTTTATATTCACTGTATATTTCACTGTTGCATCTAGTACAACATGATCCTACCCGAGGTGTTAGGACTATCCCGTGTTGTAACACCTTAATAAGCAAATACTGTGCAGGAGAGTTTGTGTCTGCTGATGCTGTGACTTACTGTAATGTTACCCAGTACTTACCTGGCCTCCCTGTGCTCCGGGATGTGCTGGCCGGATATTACAATTGTTTTTGAAGCAGTTCCTTCTCGGAAGAGGTCTGGGAACTGGTTCTAGTTCCTCTGAGTCCCTCCACCGGCTCTTCACTCTGGTGTGACTTCCCACCTCAGTATTTATTGGTGTTTAAATTTATAAATAATAGGAATGTTTCCTATAATTTTCCACATCCTCTAAAATACTGAATTAAGAGAGTCCTAGAGGAAATGTAGGGAGAGGAAATTTAATTGTTAGTAAAAGGAAGAACTGCAGAAGGTTCAGTAATCACTAGTTCTGTCTGTGACTCGTCTGGTCACTCTCAGCGTACTTACCACTCTCAGCGTACTTACCACTCTCAGCGTACTTACACTCTCAGCATACTTACACTCTCAGTTTGGTTTCAGTCTCGGGCCCTTCCTCAGGTGCCATAAATATGTAACACAATATATTTGTTCCTGCGAGGGTGACTTGCTGCCCCTAATAACTGGGCACTTTCTGAGGACACTTTCCATATGATGATATAGGAAGTATACAAGGGAAGAAGGGAACTTCCTTTACGAGTACCCTTGGCACTGGCACCCACAAATAATAACTAGCTACAACATAAATACACGCTGTTAACTACAACAAGAACAGAGAATAATTTAATATAATACTTATAAGCATAAAAACTCGCAAGATGTTTTTTTTTTTTACGCTTTCTAACAGCAGTTAGGAAGTTAGTTTGACCCTGGGTAGTTCTTGTAGACTGTGATCTAGCCTTAATAAGGCCAGACATAGTCTACTTGGTGTTGCAACATTTAGTGACACTTCTCCACACTGGTATATTTTATACTTTGAACTCTGACGAGTTTCCAGAATTTTTCTATTCTTGGAGTCTGGCCCCTGGCTAGACTCGTGTGGTGCCTGGCTTGTCAACCAGGCTGGTTGCTGCTGGCGGCCCCCTTGGCCCACATATCCATCACAACCTGGTTGATCCTCTGATCGTCTTTGGTTGAGCTTTGGTGTTGTTGTGTCTTGTGAAGCAGTGTATTCCATTTTTTTTTTTCAGTGTAAATCTATCGGCACCAATTTATGTATTGTGGCATGTTCGCTACACCTATGGGTGTATGGTTCAAGTGACCATACATCACCAGTGACCACTGTCACCAGGTCTCAGGGACGCGTTATTTACAAGAGTCTCGGCTCTGTAAGAGCCAATAGGCTTAGAATTTCTGTGTTGTTAATATTGTTAGTGACGTAAGTCAGAGGTTGACTGTTGGCTGTTACACTCACCACTGTTACACTCACCACTGTTACACTCACCACTGTGTTACACCCACCACTGTGTTACACCCACCACTGTGTTACACTCACCACTGTGTTACACTCACCACTGTGTTACACCCACCACTGTGTTACACCCACCACTGTGTTACACTCACCACTGTTACACTCACTACTGTGTTACACCCACCACTGTGTTACACCCACCACTGTGTTACACTCACCACTGTTACACTCACTACTGTGTTACACCCACCACTGTGTTACACCCACCACTGTGTTACACTCACCACTGTGTTACACTCACCACTGTGTTACACCCACCACTTGTTCTCGTTAGTCACCTTCGTGTGTCAAGCAACTTGGTTAGTGGCGCCACAATTCATTAGTCACGAACTTTGTGAGCTGGGCGCCACGAGACGCGTTGGGCGCCACGAGACGCGTTGGGCGCCACGAGACGCGTCAGCTGGATTCCTTTTGGCAGACACAAGCAAGAAGGAAATTGTTTGATTGCGTCTGTCTAATTGCTGCCTCTCTGTTCAGACCAGCTTACTGTTGTTACTCCCCACTGGAGAGCTACTACAGTGCCACTTGAGAGGATGGTTCTTATAGCAAGTTGTTCTAGGACTTTGTGAAGGAGATGCTAATGTGGGACCCGCAGAGTGCTGTTCTGGTTGTGGCACTTTTTTTAATTTTAGAAGTGCCACCCTTGCCTTGAAAGTCTATATAATTCCTCATATTAAAACTGCCGATGACTTAATAAGAGAAACCTTGTGAAGGTTAATTGAACTTGTGGATAAGTCATTCAGAGAACACAGAAATTGATAAATTAGACACGTGTGCAACACTTGGGAATCTTTATTGAAGGAACCTTTCTCCACACAGTGGCTTCATCAGTCCAGTACGAAGAAGAATGATGAAGATCAGAAAGAGTTTGAGGTAATCAGTCCCTCAGCCTTGAGTCGAATTAATCGGTTCATCAATCTTTTCAAAATTGAGTGACTGATTACCTCAGACTCTTTCTGATCTTCACCATTCTTCTTTGTAGCACTGATGAAGCCACTGTGTGGCTAAACATTTCCTCAGTAAAGATACACAAGTGTTGCACATGTCGTTAATTAATGTTGGTGTGAGCACAAGCTGACGATGCTCTGACTTAACATTCGTAATTACACGAAAAACGTAAAATCCTCACCATCATATTAAATTATCTTCCTTCAGTGTTACTGAAGTAAGCAACAGCATTATAAGCTACAGCTGAAACATTACTGAAAACATTTCAGCTGTAACACCTTCTTTCTGGCCCCTTCGGGAGACTTAGTTTGGTAGAGTTGTTTAAACTATGCACAGAAGTCACTCCAAGTTTGACTAAACTAACTTGTGTTCCCACAACTTAGTCTTTTAACACTTAATAACATTCACTGGAAGTTTGACTCCTGGGTAGTGACTGTTGACCCTCGTGTCTGTTGTTATTTTAAGACAGGGCATTTCTTACCCTGGTGTTGTAGCATGGATGTGAGGGTGGCGGGGAGAGGGTTGCCTCTTGGAGTGGGCAGAGAGTAATGAGAGTGTGGAGAGGGTGGATTGGGGAAAAAACTTCAGGGGAAGATTTGTAGGGGTGTTGACAGGGAGAGGGATGCGTCTTGGTAAGGAGAGTGTGTGGAGTGGGGGAAAAAAGGTCAGGGGAAGATATGTGGGGGAGGTGGAGTGGGATAAGTATGTGGATGAGAGAGGAGAGATGTTTGTGTGTTTATTGTGGAGGAGAGGGAGAGGAGTGAAGGGTGAGTGTGAGTGATGAGTCAACCTATCATTGTAAGAATCAGTGTTGCTAGTCTCAGTTCCTCAAGCAGTGGTCCCACTCACCTCAGTTCCTCAAGCAGTGGTCCCACTCACCTCAGTTCCTCAAGCAGTGGTCCCACTCACCTCAGTTCCTCAAGCAGTGGTCCCACTCACCTCAGTTCCTCAAGCAGTGGTCCCACTCACCTCAGTTCCTCAAGCAGTGGCTCCACTCACATCAGTTCCTCAAGCAGTGGTCCCACTCACCTCAGTTCCTCAAGCAGTGGTCCCACTCACCTCAGTTCCTCAAGCAGTGGCTCCACTCACATCAGTTCCTCAAGCAGTGGTCCCACTCACCTCAGTTCCTCAAGCAGTGGTCTCACTCACCTCAGTTCCTCAAGCAGTGGTCCCACTCACCTCAGTTCCTCAAGCAGTGGTCCCACTCGCATCAGTTCCTCAAGCAGTGGTCCCACTCACCTCAGTTCCTCAAGCAGTGGTCCCACTCACCTCAGTTCCTCAAGCAGTGGTCCCACTCAACTCAGTTCCTCAAGCAGTGGCTCCACTCACATCAGTTCCTCAAGCAGTGGTCCCACTCGCATCAGTTCCTCAAGCAGTGGTCCCACTCACCTCAGTTCCTCAAGCAGTGGTCCCACTCGCATCAGTTCCTCAAGCAGTGGTCCCACTCACCTCAGTTCCTCAAGCAGTGGTCCCACTCACCTCAGTTCCTCAAGCAGTGGATCCACTCACATCAGTTCCTCAAGCAGTGGTCCCACTCGCATCAGTTCCTCAAGCAGTGGTCCCACTCACCTCAGTTCCTCAAGCAGTGGTCCCACTCGCATCAGTTCCTCAAGCAGTGGTCCCACTCACCTCAGTTCCTCAAGCAGTGGTCCCACTCACATCAGTTCCTCAAGCAGTGGTCCCACTCGCATCAGTTCCTCAAGCAGTGGTCCCACTCACCTCAGTTCCTCAAGCAGTGGATCCACTCACATCAGTTCCTCAAGCAGTGGTCCCACTCACCTCAGTTCCTCAAGCAGTGGTCCCACTCACCTCAGTTCCTCAAGCAGTGGTCCCACTCACATCAGTTCCTCAAGCAGTGGTCCCACTCACCTCAGAGAGGTGGGTAATTTCAGGTTCCTGAAAACAGTTTTTACGATACTTGGTTCAGCTTATGCTGCTGAACTCCTCAGATATATTCACTTCCAGTGACGTTGAAAATGGTATATAATACCGACACGTTGAAGATTAAGACACATGTGCAACACCTGAGTATATTGCACATGTATCTTTATCATTAACTTCCAGTGATATGCTTGGTGCAGTGCTCACTCCCGTATCTTTCTCGGTGCACGTTGTATAGTCTCTTCCTGGTTATATTTCGTATTGTGTCTTCTCATCTCTCCCATTTTCAGTAATTTCAAGAAAAACTGGAAAAAGAAATTAAAAATCGTTGCGAAGCTAATGGCATTATTTGTTCAGTGTTATATACTGATGTTTCAATGTTGTTAGGTATACTGCAGTGTTAGGTATACTGCAGTGTTATGTTAGGTATACTGCAGTGTTATGTTACGTATACTGCAGTGTTAAGTATACTGCAGTGTTATGTTACGTATACTGCAGTGTTATGTTAGGTATACTGTAGTGTTATGTTAGGTATACTGCAGTGTTATGTTACGTATACTGCAGTGTTATGTTAGGTATACTGTAGTGTTATGTTACGTATACTGCAGTGTTATGTTAAGTATACTGCAGTGTTAAGTATACTGCAGTGTTAAGTATACTGCAGTGTTAAGTATACTGCAGTGTTAAGTATACGTCAGTGTTATGGTATCCTTTCCCCTCCCTCTCGTCTCTCTGTCTTCTATGTATACGTTATCTTGCCGTCGCTCTGGGATTGTCGGGATATCTTCAAAAATTTCATTTCTGTTGTGTATGTGACAGGTTGTGTTGAGACGTGGTACTTCCCAGGTGATAGTAAATGCAGCTCTGCTGGCAGAAGACAACTCCTGAGGTCTCCTAGCTCAGACTGACACTGTTGAAGTCTCCCAGCTCAGACTGACACTGTTGAAGTCTCCCAGCTCAGACTGACACTGTTGAAGTCTCCCAGCTCAGACTGACACTGTTGAAGTCTCCCAGCTCAGACTGACACTGTTGAAGTCTCCCAGCTCAGACTGACACTGTTGAAGTCTCTCAGCTCAGACTGACACTGTTGAAGTCTCCCAGCTCAGACTGACACTGTTGAAGTCTCCCAGCTCAGACTGACACTGTTGAAGTCTCTCAGATCAGACTGACACTACTGAAGTCTACCAGCTCAAGCTGGCATTAATGAAGTCTACCAGCTCATGCTGACACTACTGAAGTCTACCAGCTCAGGCTGACACTACTGAAGTCTACCAGCTCAGGCTGACACTACTGAAGTATACCAGGTCTGACTAACACATTTCAACACCTTATATGAAGCACAATCCTGTATTATGAAATATAACAGGGAAACATTACTAACTTTTGTTCCCACTGTGTAACTATCATATAGAATAGTGTAGCAACACAATGCTGGTGTTCCCACTGTGTAACTATCATATAGAATAGTGTAGCAACACAATGCTGGTGTTCCCACTGTGTAACTATCATATAGAATAGTGTAGCAACACAATGCTGGTGTTCCCACTATGTAACTATCATATAGAATAGTGTAGCAACACACTGCTGGTGTTCCCACTATGTAACTATCATATAGAATAGTGTAGTAGCACACTGCTGGTGTTCCCACTGTGTAACTATCATATAGAATAGTGTAGCAACACATTGCTGGTGTTCCCACTGTGTAACTATCATATAGAATAGTGTAGCAACACACTGCTGGTGTTCCCACTGTGTAACTATCATATATAATAGTGTAGTAGCACACTGCTTGTGTTCCCACTGTGTAAATATCATATAGAATAGTGTAGTAGCACACTGCTGGTGTTCCCACTGTGTAACTATCATATAGAATAGTGCAGCAGCACACTGCTGGTGTTCCCACTGTGTAACTATCATATAGAATAGTGTAGCAACACACTGCTGGTGTTCCCACTGTGTAACTATCATATAGAATAGTGTAGCAACACACTGCTGGTGTTCCCACTGTGTAACTATCATATAGAATAGTGTAGCAACACACTGCTGGTGTTCCCACTGTGTAACTATCATATAGAATAGTGTAGCAACACACTGCTGGTGTTCCCACTCTGTAACTATCATATATAATAGTGTAGTAGCACACTGCTGGTGTTCCCACTGTGTAACTATCATATAGAATAGTGTAGTAGCACACTGCTGGTGTTCCCACTGTGTAACTATCATATAGAATAGTGCAGCAGCACACTGCTGGTGTTCCCACTGTGTAACTATCATATAGAATAGTGCAGCAACACACTGCTGGTGTTCCCACTGTGTAACTATCATATAGAATAGTACAGTAGCACACTGCTGGTGTTCCCACTGTGTAACTATCATATAGAATAGTACAGTAGCACACTGCTGGTGTTCCCACTGTGTAACTATCATATAGAATAGTACAGTAGCACACTGCTGGTGTTCCCACTGTGTAACTATCATATAGAATAGTACAGTAGCACACTGCTGGTGTTCCCACTGTGTAACTATCATATAGAATAGTACAGCAGCACACTGCTGGTGTTCCCACTGTGTAACTATCATATAGAATAGTGCAGCAGCACACTGCTGGTGTTCCCACTGTGTAACTATCATATAGAATAGTACAGCAGCACACTGCTGGTGTTCCCACTGTGTAACTATCATATAGAATAGTGCAGCAGCCCACTGCTGGTGTTCCCACTGTGTAACTATCATATAGAATAGTACAGTAGCACACTGCTGGTGTTCCCACTGTGTAACTATCATATAGAATAGTGTAGCAACACACTGCTGGTGTTCCCACTGTGTAACTATCATATAGAATAGTGCAGCAGCACACTGCTGGTGTTCCCACTGTGTAACTATCATATAGAATAGTACAGCAGCACACTGCTGGTGTTCCCACTGTGTAACTATCATATAGGCCTGCTGCAGTGTTCCTCCTTTCTTATGTTCTTATGTTCTTATAGAATAGTGCAGCAGCCCACTGCTGGTGTTCCCACTGTGTAACTATCATATAGAATAGTACAGCAGCACATTGCTGGTGTTCCCACTGTGTAACTATCATATAGAATAGTGCAGCAGCACACTGCTGGTGTTCCCACTGTGTAACTATCATATAGAATAGTACAGCAGCACACTGCTGGTGTTCCCACTGTGTAACTATCATATAGAATAGTGCAGCAACACACTGCTGGTGTTAACACTGTGTTCAGGTCTTACTCTCTGCTAGTCTTCTTCCCTTGTTATCCTCCTTTGTTCATTACACATCATCTTCACACAGTATTACGGGACTCAATTGTTCCCTGCCAGGTTATTTATGTGTATTAGGCACAGCAGGGGTCCAACTGTGTGTGTGTGGCAGTAGTGTGTGCGTGTGTGTGTGTGTACAGTAGTGTGTGTGTTGGCTATACTCACCTAGTTGTGGTTGCAGGGGTCGAGTCATAGCTCCTGGCCCCACCTCTTCACTGGCCGCTACTGGGTCACTCTCCCTGCGCCATGAGCCTTATCATACCTCTTCTTAAAGCTATGAATGGATCCTGGCTCCACTACATCGCTTCCCAAACTATTCCACTTCCCGACCACTCTGTGACTGAAGAAATACTTCCTAACATCCCTGTGATTCATCTAAGTCTTCAACTTCCAAGTGTGTCCCCTTGTGTGTCCCATCTCTGGAACATTTTGTCTCTGTCCACCTTGTCAATTCCTCTCAGTATTTTATATGTCGTTATCATGTCCCCCCTATCTCTCCTGTCCTCCAGTGTCGTCAGGTCGATTTTCCTTAACCTCTCCTCGTAGGACATACCCCTTAGCTCCGGGACTAGTCTTGTTGAAAACCTTTGCACTTTCTCTAGTTTCTTCACATGCTTGGCTAGGTGTGGGTTCCAAACTGGTGCTGCATACTCCAGTATGGGCCTAACGTACACAGTGTACAGGGTCCTGAACGATTCTTTATTAAGATGTCTGAATGCTGTTCTTAGGTTTGCTAGGCGCCCGTATGCTGCAGCAGTTATTTGGTTGATGTGCGCCTCAGGAGATGTTCCTGGTGTTATACTCACCCCAAGATCTTTTTCCTTGATTGAGGTTTGTAGTCTCTGGCCCCCTGTGTGTGTGTGTGTATGTGTGCAGTAGTGTGTGTGTGTATGTGTGCAGTAGTGTGTGTGTGTATGTGTGCAGTAGTGTGTGTGTGTGTGTGCAATAGTGTGTGTGTGTGTATGTGTGCAGTAGTGTGTGTGTGCAATAGTGTGTGTGTGTGTATGTGTGCAGTAGTGTATGTGTGTGTGTGTATGTGTGCAGTAGTGTGTGTGTGTGTATGTGTGCAGTAGTGTGTGTGTGTATGTGTGTATGTGTGCAGTAGTGTGTGTGTATGTGTGTATGTGTGCAGTAGTACTCACCTAATTGTACTCACCTAATTGTGGTTGTAGGGGTCGAGACTCAGCTCCTGGCCCCGCCTCTTCGCTGTCCGCTACTGGGTCTCTGCTCTCCCTGCTCCATGAGCTTTATCATACCTTGCCTTAAAACTTTGTATGGTTCCTGCCTCCACTATATCTTTCTCTAGACTATTCCACTTCCTGACTATGGCTGAAGAAATGCTTCCTAACATCCCTTTGACTCATCTGAGTCTTCAGCTTCCAGTTGTGTCCCCTTGTTTCTGTGTTCCCTCTCTGAAACATCCTGTCACTGTCTACCTTGTCAATTCCCCGCAGTATTTTGTATGTCGTTATCATGTCTCCTCTGACCCTTCTTTCCTCCAGTGTTAGTAGTGTTAGTAGTGTGTGTGTGTGTGTGTGTGTGTGTGTGTGTGCAGTAGTGTGTGTGTGTGTGTGTGCAGTAGTGTGTGTGTGTGTGTATGTGTGCAGTAGTGTGTTTGTGTGTGTGTGTATGTGTGCAGTAGTGTGTGTGTGTGTGTATGTGTGCAGTAGTGTGTGTGTGTGTGTGTGTGTGTGTGTGCAGTAGTGTGTGTGTGTGTATGTGTGCAGTAGTGTGTGTGTGTGTGTGTATGTGTGCAGTAGTGTGTGTGTATGTGTGTGCAGTAGTGTGTGTGTGTGTGTGTATGTGTGCAGTAGTGTGTGTGTGTGTGTGTGTGCAGTAGGTGTGTGTGTGTGTGTGTGTGTGTGTGCAGTAGTGTGTGTGTGTGTATGTGTGCAGTAGTGTGTGTGTGTGTGTATGTGTGCAGTAGTGTGTGTGTGTGTGTGTGTGTGTGCAGTAGTGTGTGTGTGTGTATGTGTGCAGTAGTGTGTGTGTGTATGTGTGCAGTAGTGTGTGTGTATGTGTGTGCAGTAGTGTGTGTGTGTGTGTGTATGTGTGCAGTAGTGTGTGTGTATGTGTGTGCAGTAGTGTGTGTGTGTATGTGTGCAGTAGGTGTGTGTGTGTGTGTATGTGTGCAGTAGTGTGTGTGTATGTGTGTGCAGTAGTGTGTGTGTGTGTGTGTATGTGTGCAGTAGTGTGTGTGTATGTGTGTGCAGTAGTGTGTGTGTGTATGTGTGCAGTAGTGTGTGTGTGTGTGTGTATGTGTGCAGTAGTGTGTGTGTATGTGTGTGCAGTAGTGTGTGTGTGTGTGTGTAAGTGTGCAGTAGTGTGTGTGTGTGTGTATGTGTGCAGTAGTGTGTGTGTATGTGTGCAGTAGTGTGTGTGTGTGTGTGTATGTGTGCAGTAGTGTGTGTGTATGTGTGTGCAGTAGTGTGTGTGTGTGTGTGTAAGTGTGCAGTAGTGTGTGTGTGTGTGTATGTGTGCAGTAGTGTGTGTTTGTGTGTGTGTATGTGTGCAGTAGTGTGTGTGTGTGTGTGTAAGTGTGCAGTAGTGTGTGTGTGTGTGTATGTGTGCAGTAGTGTGTGTTTGTGTGTGTGTATGTGTATGTACATTAGTGTGTGTGGAGGTTGTCACTGCTCCTGGTCCACGTACGTTTACGATATGATCGACAGTGTTGATGATTGTTGTTCTCTTAGGCTCTCATCATACCTAGTCCTTAAACTCCGTATACGCTTTGCATCCACCATTTCTTCACCTAGCATATTCCACCGTGTATGACTACATGAGTAACTGGTAACTCATGATTTACTTACCAGTACCAGTGAGTGTTTGTCTGCCCAGCTACCTGGAATGTAACAAGTCTGCTTTTCTTAGTACATTGTACATCAAGCAGTTGTACTAGTGTGTGTGTGTACAGAGAGGTGGGCAGCAGCCTCCATCAACGCGTCACACAAATACCATATGAGGTCTTATCTAATTTCTTCATTATACAGACAATGTGAGACTGTGTGCACTGTGCCATACACACACATGTACGTGCCTTAAGCCACATACATGTACGTGCACTATACCACATACATGTACGTGCACTATATCATACATGCACAGCCTCAGTATACAGCATTTTTTTGTATATGTAATACAAATGTATATCAGTTCAATATATGTATACACTAGTTCGAAAGATATTATTATTATTAAATGTGATTAGCAAGTCACCCTTCCCTGCAACCTCTTTCCCCCGACTCCATTGTCCCTCCTGCCTTCCCCTGCCTTCCCCTGCCTCCCCTACTCTCCAAGAGGGGATTGCATTTCCAGGAGAACCGGTTATGGAAGGATTGTGGGTTTGTCGCGGCTTCTACGATTTGTAGTAGCTGAGTGTGTGTGTGTGTGTGTGTGTGTGTGTGTGTGTGTGTGTGTGTTGAGGAGTATTGTGTGGCTGTTGTTGTTGTTGTTATTGCTATTATTATTGTTGTTATTTTTGTTATTATTGTTGTTATTGTTGTTGAGTGGTCGAGTGTGTGACTTCTGTGTCGAGGAGTATTGTGTTGTTGTTGTTATTGTTATTATAGTCTGTAGTTCAATATTTCCTGTTTGTCTCCTTAAATACAGGTACTATATTTGCTGTCTTCCAAGTCTCTGGCAACTGTCCAGTGTTCACTTGTTCATCTCAGAGGTTTGGACAGTGTCACCTTGTCACGTCACACTGATGTATCCAGTTCCATCAATAGTATTTTTGAACCTCTTCTTGTGTTGTGTGTACGATGTCCAGTACCTGTTGGTGCACCCTTGATTCTCGTGTCCCTGGTATTGTCCACGTTACAAATGAAAAAAAAAAGTACTCTTTAAATCGTGTACTCAAGGCATGGCAGACTTGTGAGGTCTCCACGTTGCTTCTGCAGTCCATCTGTCGGGTCCTGTACCGTAGTCTGTCTTCTCGTGGAACTGTCACTCCCACGAGTTTTGGTTCATTCCTTTCTGTTGCTGTTGTGTCATTCTCAAATTTCATATTACGTGTGTACGTACCTATTTGTGGTTGCAGGGGTCGAGTCACAGCTCCTGCCCCTGCCTCTTCGCTGGTCATTACTACGTCCACTCTCTCCCTGCTCCAGAGCCTTACAGTACCTCTTCCTAAGCTGTGTATGAACATAAGAACATAAGAAAAGAAGGAACACTGCAGCAGGACTACTGGCCCATGCGAGGCAGGTCCAAGTTTCCCACATGGATCCTGCCTCCACTACATGTGTGTGTGTGTGTGTGTGTGTGTGTGTGTGTGTGTGTGTGTGTGTGACTGTTGTATTAATGATATATTAAAGGTTATTCAGTAAGATGATTGACACAATGTGTCAAGGTTGTTTGAGAAAGATGATGTCAGTGTTTGAGTTCCATGTACCTTATTAGTACGTACTCTGGTGTTATATGTACTTGTTATATGTACTCTGGTGGTAATACACTAGTTATATGTACTCTTGTAGTAATACACTTGTTGTATGTACTCTTGTAGTAATACACTTGTTGTATGTACTCTGGTAGTAATACACTAGTTATATGTACTCTGGTAGTAATACACTTGTTGTATGTACTCTGGTAGTAATACACTTGTTGTATGTACTCTGGTAGTAATACACTTGTTGTATGTACTCTGGTAGTAATACACTAGTTATATGTACTCTGGTAGTAATACACCAGTTGTATGTAGTCTGGTAGTAATACACTTGTTGTATGTACTCTGATAGTCATACACTTGTTGTATGTACTCTTGTACTATTACACTAGTTGTATGTACTCTGGTACTATTACACTAGTTGTATGTACTCTGGTACTATTACACTAGTTGTATGTACTCTGGTACTATTACACTAGTTGTATGTACTCTGGTACTATTACACTAGTTGTATGTACTCTGGTACTATTACAGTAGCTGTATGTACTCTGATAGTAATACACTAGGTGTATGTAATCTGGTACTAATACACTAGTTGTATGTACTCTGGTAGTAATACACTAGTTGTATGTACTCTGGTACTAATACACTAGTTGTATGTACTCTGGTACTATTACAGTAGCTGTATGTACTCTGATAGTAATACACTAGGTGTATGTAATCTGGTACTAATACACTAGTTGTATGTACTCTGGTACTATTACAGTAGCTGTATGTACTCTGATAGTAATACACTAGGTGTATGTAATCTGGTACTAATACACTAGTTGTATGTACTCTGGTAGTAATACACTAGTTGTATGTACTCTGGTACTAATACACTAGTTGTATGTACTCAGTGCATTCAGCACAGCAACTTGATCATCTCAAGGGGTAGAGAGAGAGATAGGGAGAGGACAGATACCAGACAAAAGAGAGAGAAAGAGAGGACAGATACCAGACAAAAGAGAGAGAAAGAGAGGACAGATACCAGACAAAAGAGAGAGAGAAAGAGAGGACAGATACCAGACAAAAGAGAGAGAAAGAGAGGACAGATACCAGACAAAAGAGAGAGAAAGAGAGGACTGATACCAGACAAAAGAGAGGGAAAGAGAGGACAGATACCAGACAAAAGAGAGAGAAAGAGAGGACAGATACCAGACAAAAGAGAGGGAAAGAGAGGACAGATACCAGACAAAAGAGAGAGAAAGAGAGGACTGATACCAGACAAAATAGAGGGAAAGAGAGGACAGATACCAGACAAAAGAGAGAGAAAGAGAGGACAGATACCAGACAATAATATGGACATAACCTTCAAAACTCTTGTTTTTTCTCCTTGCTCGTGGAAGGAGAATTCCCAAATTGCTTCTTGAACTGTGACACTGTCATCCTCTCCCACACTGTTTCCCACACTGCCTCCCTTACTGTCACCCTCTCCCAGCTCTCCCACACTGTTTCCCACACTGCCTCCCTTGCTGTCACCCTCTCCAAGCTCTCCCACACTGCTTCCCACACTGTCTTCCTTACTGTCACCCTCTCCCAACTCTCCCACTGTTTCCCACACTGCCTCCCTTAATGTCACCCTCTCCCAACTCTCCCACACTGCCACCCTTACTGTCACCCTCTCCCAGCTCTCCTACACTGCCTCCCTTACTGTCACCCTCTCCCAGCTCTCCCACACTGCCTCCCTTACTGTCACCTCTCTCCCAGCTCTCCCACACTGCCTCCCTTACTGTCACTCTCTCCCAGCTCTCCCACACTGCTTCCCACACGGCCTCCCTTACTGTCACCCCTCTCCCAGCTCTCCCACACTGCCACCCTTTCCCAGCCCTCCCACATTATCTCTCACACTGCCTCTCACACTGCCTCCCTCACTGCTTGTCTGGTTGGTAAGTAAGTTTAGGCACAGGTACACATAAGTACAATTATCGTACATAGTGTAAATCACCCGCCAGGATAACCCAGAAAGGTCAGTCAGAGGGAGTTATTGCCATTGTGGTTCTTGTGTGTATGACTGTATCAGTGACTGTGAATGACTGTGTACCTTACTGACTGACTGGTTGTGTTTAAGACTGCTTGTATCAGTAGCTGTATGACTGTATACTGACTGACGGTTGTATGTTACTATGTACTGACTGCAAGATGAGCTCTGTGAGACTGGCTGGGACTACTATGACTGGCTAGGACTACTATGACTGGCTGGGACTACTATGACTGGCTAGGACTACTA